>PVKE010017224.1:13592-31119 GCA_004027555.1 Craseonycteris thonglongyai
CAGGGGGGCCAAGGGCGGAGCCAGCAGGCATTAGAGGGAGGCTGAGGGCGGAGCCAGGGGGGCCAAGGGCGGAGCCAGCAGGCATTAGAGGGAGGCTGAGGGCGGAGCCAGGGGGGCCAAGGGCGGAGCCAGCAGGCATTAGAGGGAGGCTGAGGGCGGAGCCAGGGGGGCCAAGGGCTGAGCCAGCAGGCATTAGAGGGAGGCTGAGGGCGGAGCCAGGGGGGCCAAGGGCGGAGCCAGCAGGCATTAGAGGGAGGCTGAGGGCGGAGCCAGGGGGGCCAAGGGCAGAGCCAGCAGGTATTAGAGGGAGGCTGAGGGCGGAGCCAGGGGGGCCAAGGGCGGAGCCAGCAGCATTAGAGTGAGGCTGAGGGCGGAGCCAGGTGGGCTTAGGGCAGGACTAGGCCAGCCTGTCAGAACAGCTTTGGGGCATCTGTTGTATCAGACTTCTGGGCGATGTTACTGGCTTCAAACCCGTCTTCGCCCTGGAAGACTTCCCTGGCACTTCGGTCTTGGAGACCAGCAGGCTGCGGCTGAGCTCATTTCTGCAGTTGTGTGTGTGTCCCATCTGAAGTGGCAACGGCTCCATCCCAAAACACAGCGGGTCAAATGTAACGAGCGGGGGCCGTGCCTCCAGGGGGTTCGTGGGGGTGTCCCGGCAGTAATACAGGACCCCGAAGCGCGTCGTGTTCACAACAAATGTCCCGCAGTCTGGCTGAACTCCTGAACTTCGTGTCGGGGGTGGGTGGGGAGAGGTGCAGGCAGACGTGCGGGTCAGGTCGGCTCAGCTCTGCGGGGAGCGGTGGAGGACACGCCTTGGGTTCCTACTCTGTGGGGCTGGCTGGCAGTCACAGCTCCCGGGCAGCGGAAGGCAGAGCCGCAGCCTGCTGGCGACAACGCCCTGGGTCTTGGCTTCACCTTTTCCATGTTGTGAACTTGCTTTGGGCTTTTCACCCACTTTCCTTAGTTTCACTTAGTTTCTCCAAGAATCCTGGACTGTAAGCATATCCACGACTGTGCATCTCCGTTCTCTAGATCGGATCAGGCACCACACACAGGGTTATAAGAAAGGGCTTCGAGACTTACACACATTAGTCGCCTGCAGCTTCATGACGGTTCCGTGGAAGAGCGCCCGGGCCTCTCGTTTCTGGTATGTCTGCTGGCAGGACGCGCACGTGTTGTGTTCCTGGGGATGAGAGTCTCTGATAGTTGCCGACCGAAGCCATGTCACTGCCTGTACAGCTGTCTTTTTCCTGTGCCTCCTTCCAGAAGTTGCCCCCACCCTCACTGGCCACAGGTGAAGCCTTTGCCTCTGAGTTTTCGAGAGCTCTCCAGATTGTGACCCGAAGATCCATATGCCGTGGGCATAATACCGTCACCTGTGACTGGCGTTCTGGAAAAGAAACTGACAAACAACTTTATAGATGTGTTTTCAGCCCTACTATCTGAGGGCCGAAGGGCAGGGTTTATGGAGTTCCTGAATTTAAAATAGCAGTAAAATTTTCTTAAAGCGGGTCCCCATCTGCACCTATTATCACAAAGGAAAAGAAATTGAGCGCGTTTTGTTTTTCAGTTTTCTGACACCTGTGTCTAAGGGAGCTGGTTGACTTGCGTGAGAAGTTATCTGTGTTTGCCCCTAGAATCGTTTTGCTGGTTAAGCAATGTGGACACGAGCGTTCTCGTCAACGGCCGGCTTGGGTGTGTTACACAGAATCGGGGCCGTAGGAGAAGCCGGGAGGACAGGTGGGCAGCGTGCAGGACCCGCTGCCCACCCTCCTGCCCAGGGCAGTGTGGGGTCGTGTGAATTGACAGGACTAAAATATGGATAATAGCTTCTTAAAATCCTTCAGTGTGTTTACCAGAGAGAACCCGGAATGTTCTCTGGGTCACACACACGGCCCAGCTAGCTGAGCACCTCATGGGATGGGTGTCCCTCTCAGGACCATCAGGTGGTGGTAGCTGGTTAGGGGAAGACCCCCCTTTTGCACCGGCGTAATCAGTACGCCCTTTTGTGGGAAAAGTGTACGGGGCGGGATGTACTGTTTCAGCCACTTCTAAGTGTAGAGCTCGGTGGCACGGAGCACATTCACATTTCTGTGCAGCCTTCACATCCCTCCGTCCATGGAACTAGGGCTATCCTCCCAGCCTGAACCTCCAGACTCACTAACTGGGCCCTGGCACCCGGCCCCTGGCACCCCATTCTGCCTCCTCTCTGCCAGCACGCCTCTGACCCCGGGATTGTCCCGAGCCTGGAGAAGCATGAGGGGACCTGGTCTCCTGCATGTGACCATCAGCATGGCCAGCAGGCAGGGCCCCTGTGCCTGCCTCCTCAGTGGTGGGCAGTGCCCCTGGCTGTCCTTAGCCCGTCCATCGCCCATCAGCCGCACGGGGGCTGCAGGAGCAGCGTGGGCAGGTGCTGCTAGAACGTGGAAGCAGTGTGTGTGGATCAGAACAGGACCCCCGTGCCTGGGAACTGCTGTAGGACAGCAAAGGAGCCGTTTCCCATCGGTATCGATGCAGGCGGGGGACTCACTCAGCTTCTTGCATCCAGTTGCCATCATTTTTTATGTCGTCGGACTTTCCCAGAGAGAACGGGGAGGAAGGTTAGCAGGAAGGTAGGGGGAGACCCCAGACAGGGCAGGATGAGGAGGGACAGACCGGAGCTGGAGCTTGGCCGTGTAGCCGGCTGTGGCCTGGAGCTGCCGGCCTGGCAGCCGTGCAGGGCTCTGCTGTGAGCTGCTGCTGCTGTCACCGTGAAGAGAACGTCCCCGGTGGTCCCGGGAAGGGGATGCGCCCTGCAGGCCTGCGTACCCCCAGGAGCCGGGAGCCAGGCTCAGCCCAGCCCCACCTCCCACCCGGGACCAGCAGAGGGGCGTGTGCTGTGGGCCGTGGTGCTGATTCTCGAGTGGAAGGTGTGCCGGTTTTGGTCCCGCACGGAGGCGTTCAGAGAGGAAAGGGCGGCTGGGACGTTATCTTATGTCCTTAAGCGTCTGGGGCGGAGGGGAGCCGTGGGCTGGTGCTTTCTGAAGCCCGCCTGTGACTACCCGTGTACGATGGATCCCGTGACGGGATGTGTGCTGAGCCTTCGGCTGCGTCAGGTTCTCATCCGTGTGGCCGTGTGGTGACCTCACTGTGCAGAAAGCGCCCGAGGGCTCGTCCCTACACCTGTGTCAGGTAAGCGGTCATATCTCTGGGGAATTCTGCACTGTGCCCAAACCTGCTGGCCGCTTTGGGGGACCGTTGCGCCCACTGTATAAAGACCATCTTGTCGGTGACTCTTCCTGGCGTGTGGGGGCCCCCGATGAGGGTGAGAGGCTCTGGGGTGTGGGGTCCCTCCCATTGAAGGACCACAGTGTGGGGGCCAAAGGGCCCAGAAGTGACGTGTGCCCCAAGTCCTCCCAGAAGGCTCGCCGCTGCCTCTCCACACGTGAGGCACCTCGGAGCGGTTTTCCTAGCGGTTCCATTAATGTATGTAAAAATATTAAAAGCCCTTGTATATTACATTAAAAACTATGTCAGCGGCTCCACTTTTCTCTATTTATTAAAACTTTTCAAGCAGGGAAAACATTTTACTTGTTAATGAGGGCAAGTGGGAGAATTAATGACACAGAGCTCAGCTCCACCCCACGCACAGCCGCGCGCGGTTTAATTTCCGTGATGGGGTTCCCTGAGCAAACGCAAATCGACTCAGTGATTTGCATCAGGAGATCCTTTCTCAGCTTAACACCCTCTGATAGTTTGGGCCCAGGACTCTTCCCGGGGAGGCTGGGACAATTCCTAGAGCTAAACTTCTATTAGTGGTAACGTGTTATGTGCAAGTGAATTGAGATAAATGTGTCACGTTCCCAAAGTCAGATTTTCAGGTACGTCCGCTCACGGTGATGAAGGGAAGCGCTTCCTCCCACGGCCGCCGAGGGGACCGGGCCGTCCTGGTCGTCCCGTGCTGCAGAGGGCGGACTGTGTGAGGACACAGGGAGACGGTGGCCGTGTACAGGCCCAGGAGGGTGGTCTCAGAGGAGGCCTGGGACGCCCTGGCGTGTGGCCCTGGCGCGCTAACCCGGCGCTGTCAATGCACGTGTTGTCGTGCACTTGGCCTCACGCCTCCTGGCTACGCAGGCTGCTGCTGGGGAAGATGAGTGGGCATCCCGAGCTACCACCACTGTCGGCCAAGTCAGGGGAGGGGGAGATGGGAAAATGACTAAGGGGGCATGTGTGGTAGAAGAGATTCTGTAACAGCTCTTAGAGCAGCAAGTTGAGGGCAAGGTACAGAAATTTTCCCCCTACCCTCGGCTCCCCCCACATACAGCCGCCTCCGTTATCACCACCCCACCAGCTGGTACGTTTGTCACAGTCGATGAACCTACAGTGACACGTTGCCATCAGCCAAGTCCCCGGTTTCCATCACCCTCGGTGACGGCGTCCCTGTTCTAAGCCAATCCGGTGCAGCCGCGCTGAGACGCTGGCTGCGGTGAGTAGTGCCTGTCCCGTGTCCTGTTCACGTTCCCATGGGTATTTCTGTATCTTCTGGCCCGTGAGGGGGCTCTGGAGTTCTGGGGACGAGAGTCAAAACCGGCCCCTCCTGGAAAGGGACCCCGTGGCATGTGGGGACCACAGCTCCTGCCACCAACGCTGTGAGGGGTGGCACTTCCTTTCTGTAAACCACTCTTCCGGGCGTGCTGACCGGTTGTCTGTCTTGTCCAGGTCTTGCCTGTCCCTGTTAGTCAGGGGTCAGGAGGGTCAGAGGGCACCAGGGCCCTCCGCTTATGCAGATGCAGCTTATCGACGGTCCTCGCCCAGGTGCAGGACGGCAATGAGCCTCGTTGTGGTGAAGGAGCTAGCGGGAACTTCAGGTGTGCCATCGGGTCCCGAACGCCCCCTCTGCATCGTCTCTCCCCCAGGGGTCTCTTGTCTCCCAGTTTCCACCTTCAGATCCTGGCCTTTTCCTTGGCCATCCTCCCCCTTTGCCGAGGGTCTGGCCCTTCCTGGATCTGTGTATCTGGGGTCACGAGCCATGCGTGTGGGTCAAGTCCTGATGGTGTCCAGGATCCTTAGCACGTTTGCTGCATCTGTTTCTTCTGTAGAAATAAATTGTAAGTTGCCACGGGTACTGCCCTGTATCCTTAAAAACTGCACAGATGAACTCACTAATGAATTCAGTAAATATTAAGTAGTTAATTGGTGTTTTAAAGGACATACATTGGGAGTGTCTTCACCTTTGGGCTTCTCTAGGCCACATTGGAAGGAAGCATTATCTTGAGCGACACATAAAATACACTAACACTAATCATGATAGTTAATGAGTGATAGTTAATGAGCTAAAAAAAATTTTTTTGTTAAATTTATTGGGGTGACATTGACATCAATCCCATTGTTTCCAGGTGGACAATTCTACATGACATTGTCTATACATCAAATGTGCTCACCACCCAGAATCAGCTCACTTTCCATCACCGTGTATCTGATTCCAGCCCTACTCCCCACCCCGGCTCTCCCACCCACCTGCCCCCTTACCCTCAGGGAACCACTGAACTATGGACTGTGTCCATGAATCTGTTTCTTTGTTCCTTTCTATTTTACGTTCCACCTATAAGTGAGGTCATGTGTGTCTTGATTCTTTCATTTTGACTTGTTTTGCTTTTAATAAGATGTTTTCAAGGTCTGTCCATGTTGTTACAAATTGCTGTATTTCATCTTTTTTTTATTGCTGAATAGTGTTCCACTGTGTAAATGTACCACATCTTCTGTATCCAGTCATCTATCGAAGGGCACTTGGGTTGTTTCCATGTTCTGGCCACTGTGACCAGTGCTGCGATGAACATGCGGGTACAAACATCTTTAAAGATCAAGGTTTTCAGGTTTTTTGGGTAGATGCCCAGTAGAGGGATGGCTGGGTCATGTGGCAATTCCATTTGTGATTTTTTGAGGAATCTCCATACAGCCTTCCATAGTGGTTGTACCAGTTTACATTCCCACCAGCAGTGTATGAGGGTTCCTTTTTGCCCACAGCCTCTCCAGCACTTGTTATCCCTTGTCTTGTTGATGATAGCCATTCTAACAGGTGCGAGATGGTATCTCATTGTGGTTTTTATTTGCATCTCCCTAATTGCTAGTGATGGTGAGCATTTTTTCATGTATCTGTTGGCTGGCTGTACGTCTTCAGGAGAAAAGTGCCTATTTAGGTCTTCGGCCCATTTTTTAATTGGATCATTTGTTTTTTGAAAAATAACAAATCTTACGATTTAAGAAAATTTACAAACTTGTGTTGGGCCTCATTCAAAATTGTCCTGGACTTCATGACCAGCTTGATGGAGATTGTGCAGGACTCTCTGAATTCTTACGTAGGTGGTTACAGTGTTCTAGTAATAACGAGGGGGCTTGGCTGTGGGTTTTTGAGGGCATAGAAGCTCATCGTTTCCCCTATTACAGTGATGAGATATCAGTAGAAGCCCCTGGAACCTGACTATCCCACATCCAGCACATTTTCAGGAGTGAATTACAAGTCATGGGTGAGAGATGCCTGGTTTCTCATGCTCGCCTCCCTCTAAGAACCGAACTAAACTGTGCTTCTTCAGAAAGGGCTCTTATTTGCACACAGTCGTCTACAGCTGTGCAGCTGCATTTGGACATAGGTGTAGTCCCATTTGTTCAATGTGAGGTCGTGGCTGTCCCTCACAGGCGTGCTTCCTCTTGTACTGAAAGATCCTTGACGTTCTAGATGGCCACACCCGTCCTCTGTGTGTGACAAGGTGGTGGCCTTCATGTGCCCAACAGGAGCCATCCTGGTCCACCAGCTGCGTCTTTGGACTCAGAAGTCCTTGTAAAACCAAAAGCTTCTCCATCGTTGAAAAACGGCCGGGTGTGTATGTGGACCCCCTTGGCTAATGGGCTGTGATGAAATGGAAGGTGGCCTTTGCTAGGAAATCCGTAAAGAAATACTGCCCGTTTCGGGCAACTGTAATGGTGCGAGGAGCCCTGAGCGTAGTGGAAAAACAGAATGCAAATGGGAGCTTTCGTCCTGAACTTAGTTACCTGTGCAGCATGAAGAACACCAATATTTACGGGATTTTTGTGTCTGCGCGGTGTGAGGGCTGTGGCCCTGTTTCTCGGTCTCAGTGACGGCAGCGGCCCCATTGCCCGGCCGGGGAAGCGCCCTCCTCGCCTGAGGTAGCTAATTGCCCGATTTCCTCCTTTACACGGGAGCCGGGGTGCCCTCTCTGCTGCCGCTCCTCTCTGAGACGGGAAACCACGTTAAGCGCTGTGTGTGATTGTGCGCTTCCTGTGACAATTGCCCGCGTCCTCTCTGTGATTGCCACCCTCCACGGTACCCGAGCAGCCGCGGTCGCCGGGCCTCCGCCTCCCCCGCCAGCGTCTGAGCCCTCGGTTTTGCTCTTTTGTGAAAATACAGCTGCCCCGGCATCTTTCATAAAGTGTGTCAGATCATTTCCACCGTTTCTCCTTTTCCTTCACTTTTCTGTTATTTTTCATTTCGATCTCAGATACCGTCCTTAGGAGCCGTGCACGCGTGAGGCTGCCTCGTCTGCTCCGCTCTGGGGCAACGCGCGCGGTCCCGTTCTTGTGGTGGTGGGGACAGTCACAGATGCGGTCATCGGTGTTCGGGGGCTTGTCGGTCAGCAGCGGGGTGACATCCTGGGCTTCCGATCACATTCACCAGGCAGGATCCCTACAGAGGCACGAGGCACCGGGCCACACGCAGGCACCTCTCTGTGCTTTTTGGTATTGTCTTGCTCATTTGCCTAAATCTTCAACCCTCCTTAGGTGAATGACCGCATAAGTAGGGTGATTTACATAATGGGGCACATTGAGTTGACATAGACCACACCTTTACCTGTGTACTAGATTTCCAATATCTATTCAGAGCGACTCTTCTCAAATATTTAATAAGAATTGATAATTGAATGTACTCTTGCCTTCTTACTTTGCCCTGGGGTCCCCTAAGATCTTTGAAGCTAAAACTAGTTTGGGGCCCCTAAGGGGTTTATAGAAATTAGGTATGTCTGCATATGGAAATGGCTGGTGTGGTGAAAAAATTGAGTCCTTAAGTAATTTGCTATTCCCAGTGATAATTAGAAGAAACCCCTGTTCTAGCTCCATTTCCCAATCATTCTTTTACTGTTTTAGGGGAGAGTTCTTGAGGTATTAGCAGCTAATTTTTTCCGTGTGATCCCACTACGGTAAGTGGCTTTGGCATATTGTGTTGCCTGGATGGGTTATTGTCACATCCTTAAGAGATGAATGTGGGTTATAGAGTATGTTGTACCATCATTTCCGTCACGGGGAATGTTTAAGAAAAGGGAATGTGAGTACATTCTTTTAAATTTATGATTGCAATTAGTAATTTTTTAGGTCCTTTGGAAAAAAACACAACACATCTTTCTCAAAACATACATCTTTGTTCTCAAAAGAGGACGGCAGACTGCCCTTAATTTGTCTTTTGAAAGGACACAGAATTTTCGCAGGATGCTCGGGCCGCGGACGTGGGCAGATGCTCCCGCCGCTCCTCGGGCTGATTTACCGCACACCCCCTCGGCCATCGTTCCCCTAAGTATTAATTTTCACTCCACTAATAAGAAACGGAACAAAAGTGGAATTATGAGTTCAGTAGTATTCTGTGAAAGGTCAGTTGTTAAAAAGGCAGTGCCTGACATTCTGTGGGAAAGGTGCCTTCATTAATCATTCCGCTCCGGGCGCCCAGGCGCCCGGGCAGCCTTGACCAGCACCGGGGAACCTCGCGACGGGCGGGTTCAGGCCTGATGTGCGTGTTTTCGTATAAAACCAGGATTATTTAAACATGGCTTGAGATCATTTAAAGAATTCATCTTGGCCGTTTCAAGGTGGGCGAGCAAGGCAGGCGATCTTAAGCGACTGCTTTGCCATCTTGAGACAGGACCGCCACCTGTTAGTTCGCAGGCCTGTTCTCTCGGGGGCGTGGGGTGGGCCCAGCGGCCGTGTTAGTTCACCGTGGTGGCAGCAGCAGTACTTGCCCACGTGGGTGATGGCCACGTCTTAGGCGCTCATGGCGCCCAGAAGGACGGGCCAGGTTGGGGTCTCTGCCATACTCCGTGTTCATGGTGAACCTCCTTAGACACATGGAGTGTCTGCGAAACCAGCCACAGCCCTCCTGTCCACCTCTGTTCTTTTCCTCCATGGAATGGCGGCAGAGTGCCTACTGTGTGCACAGAACTTGGACGCATCACGTTGTGTTAGCTGAGTAGTTTGTGTCCTGCCAGGTTCGCCGTACAGTCGACCACAAATACATAACTTGTTAAGCAGTGACTGGCCCGCCAGCCGCCCGCCTTTCGCTGGGGCTGTTGACAGATCGTTTTCGTTCAGCCGTTACAGCGCGATGCTGTTGGCGCTGAAGGCCGACCCCGGATTTGTTTCGAGCCGCTATGACGGCATTTCACTGAAGGGATCTCAACATAGCGCTAGCCTGGACACTCAGGATTTCTTCTCAGAGGCCGACTACGTCCAGGCATTTTTCTAAGGCTGATTTCTGCACATTGAACGCTGCTTTTCTTGTCAGTCCCATCCTGCTGCGTGACGTCAGAAGAGCGGTGACGGAGCAGCTGGGCCTGGCCCTGGGGCACTTTCTGCCGAGGGGCAGGGGGGGTGTGCTTTATTTAAATGTCTCTGTCCGGGCACTGCCTTCAGAAAAGCGTCCTCAGACAGGGATTCTCTTCCCCTCTGTGCATCTCCTTCCCCTGACCGTATTCGTTCCTCCCCTGGGGTACAGGACACAGGTGGTGACAGAGACCATCCGGTGTGGACATCTCCTTTGGAATCCCCTCTGTCAGTGCAACAGTGATGCGGCCGTGAGGGAGGAGGTCAGGGAGGGGTCACGACACACTGGTCATTTGAACCTTGGCTCTGCTCCCACCAGGGCTACTCTGCTGCCTTAGTCCCAAGTAGGGGGGAGGGCAGGTGCTGCTCGTGTCACCTGTGCTTGGCAGCCCGTGGGCATGGTCACGCTCACTTCCACAGGCGCGGAAGCTCAAAACTTGAGCCATGTGCTGAAGTCACATGTTACTGTGCTAGCGGTTCTGTAAAGGGGGTGTTAAGACAGTGTCCTGTCCCCTATGTGATGGCAGAAGCCTATGAGGATGGCCTACTCCAAAGTGTGGAATTATTCTTGGGAAGGTTTGGGTTGGTTTTACCCAGACAACGTTGATTAGCTTCTACAAATAGCCTGAACTGCTACGTCTGCAATGTTACCGTTCTGTGTCCTGATTGTCATAATTTTTGCTTAATGGCTGTTTGTGCTACATTGCCCCGGCCCATGGGTTGCTTAACATAAATGATTACATTTGGTTATGATTAAAAACTTCCCCCGGTAGGAATGCAGCACCCCGGCCTTGTAAATGATTTGTTGTCGAAGCTTTCTACTTCATTAGCCACGTCATCAACTCCACGTCGTCAGCTAAGAGTTGTCTAAGAGTTAGGGACACTGTAATGAGCTGTATAATAGGGATCCTCCAGCAAGACCGGGGCCAGGGCTTCTCGGAGCGGCTTAGCTTCCAGATGAAAGACTGGCCGCCACACGGCGACCCCACAGCCTGTGGGCCAGGGCGTGATGCGTCCTGACTCTTCTGGGACGGTGTGGGGTGAATAAAGTGTTTTATTACAGGAGCAGGGCTTGTCGTAAAAAATTACATACCGTTCATGACCAAAATCCTTCACAACACTCTCACCGTTCCTCTCTGAACCCTGTAGCTTACGTTTTAAGCATTTGCTCGAGCCTCGTGATAGAGCGTTCTTAAAAAAAAAAAAGTGGTTGGATGGTGTTCAAAGACTCCACCCTTCCCTGCTTGTGTCTTCTCCCCAGTATTCGGGGACGTTGGGACGCCGCAGCCCCGACTTTCTGGGTTTAGTAACATGGGTGATGATGTGGTTTAGTGTCAGGACACCTGGCCAAGAGACAGAACCTCCTGCAATAACTGCATTAAATGTGATGGGCAGTTTTGTGACAGACGTAAAATCCTTCATCGGGAAAGCCGTTGCTTCCTGGGCCAGGCGGCCGGGTGTGAGCTTTCTCCTCAGCCGGTAATTCTAGTACGAGCTTTGTTTTCGTGTAGCCGGTGCCCCCTTATCTGCGGTTTTGCTTTCCTGGGTTTCAGATCCCCGTGGTCAACCGCAGTCTGCACACACCTGTTTCTCACCCTGCTCGCTCTCTCCACGTGGGCGGTGGGTTACCTCCCACCATAAGAAAGATGAGTACACTGTAAGTTTGGGGACACAGACCACATTCACATAGCTTTTATTACAGTATATTACTGTCGTTGTTCTATTTTATGTTATTATTTCTTACTGTGCCTAATTTGTCAGATAAACTTCCATCGGTATGTAAGTGTAGGAAATAACACGCATAGAGTTCAGTACTAGGCACGGTTTCAGGCTTCCACCGGGGGTCCCGGAACATCTCCCCATGGATGAGAGGGGGGTGTTGCACGGACGGGAGTAGGTTTGTTCTGTGAACCTCACTTGGTGACGGTGACTCTGGCTGGAGTTAGAAGTGACACTCGACCTGGAGGCTGAGGAGATGGGGCCACTTACCAGCTTGTGACCTTGAACGGGCTGCACCACCCCTTGTAGGTCACTTTGTTCCGATGAGGCTAACGCCAATCTGACCGTATTGTGGGAGGGATACTTAAGAACACGGTGCACTCAGCTACAAGTGTGCTTGGCATACAAAGACCCTCCGTCATCTCCCCCAGGTCTGAGGGTCACTGGGCCGTGTGTGGCCCGCAGGGCTGGACTCACTGTCACAGGGCTGTGCACGGCTGTGTTCCAGCCACGGTCACCTATGCGGCTGTCCTGTGGCCCTCACCGCGCCTGGGGGGTGGCAGCTGGATCCTGCCGGGGTCAGGGGCCAAGTCCCTGTGGCTGGCTGGAGGTCACCACGCTCCCTGGCCAGTACTGTGACCGCAGACTCCATTTTTGACCCCTGAACGCAAAGATTTCATCTCTTGAGTATTTACAAATTCTAAGAGAACTTTTTAAAGCCGGGAATTCTGCCGCGGCAATGTCCTCTCTAGCTGGGGGCTGTGAGTACAGACTTCCTCTTGTCAGACCTCGGCCTTCCTCCGCGGGCAGGGTCGGAGCGCGGGCGCTGGCTGAAGGGAGCGGCCCTGTCATCTGTGGGGTGCCTGCGGCTCCCGGAGCCCCGCAGTGCAGTGACGGGCGCTTAGCCCGAACGTTACCGCGGGCGGGATGGAATCTGTGCTTCCCAAGCCCTTCTGCCGCTTCCGGGGCCCCGGCGGGAGCTCTAGGAGGAGGGAGCCGCCTCGTGCTGGGGGTGGGGGTCCAGTCGTTCACCTGCCCGCTGAGACCTGTCCCTCAGCTTCAGGCGCAGGGCACCAGCCAGCGCACCTAGCGAAGGCCACGCCTGGGCCCTGTGTCTTTGTGCCCGTCGCCCTCCGGGTTTGAAAGGGGCCCGAAGCAGGCAGTGGGCCGGGCGGGCGTGGGCCTCCCTGGGGTGCTGAGGGGCCTGGGACGGCCAGGCAGCAGACGGAGCCTTCAAGCTCTTTCCTGACACAAGGTCCGTCCTTGTCTCCCTCCCTTGCTCGCTTCCCCTCCTCTTCCTCCCCTTTCTCCTGTGTCCTTTCCCCAGCCCTCTGTGCCCTGCTGCTCGGGAGAGGCCCGCTGGCCCTGGGCTTCGTTCCCCACCCGCATCCCGCATCCCTAACTGGGCTGTCTGCTCACCTCGTCCTCCAGCGGATGCTCAGAGGATGGACGCCCCATAGGGGTGTCCCCCAGATTACAGGCAGGACCTTGACAGAGCAACAGTCCACCACCTCCCAGGATAAAGAGCCTGGCCTGGGTCTGTTCGCATCTCCTTCCTGCAGTGGTGGGGCGGGCGGGCAGCCGGGCTGTGAGGTTCTGATGGGCCCGAGTGGAGACAGAACCATGATACACTATGGCGTGTTCACCTCGAACGTGGAACTTAAAAATTATCGGTACCTTGAGCTCCTGGCAAGTAAGCGACAGTAAAAAAATGGTGGAAGAGGCCGCATAGCCTGTGAACTGCTCTACAGGCCATGAAGGCATCACTTTGAGTAATATGTGGGGGTGTGCCCGAGAACTGCCGCTTCGGCGTGGGGGCCCCCAGCCTCTCTTATCAGCGCTCATGCATCTTGTGGGGTGATGGACAGGCTGCTGTGTGTCAGCTGTTCGTGTCTTGTGGCTGGAAGAAACATACACAGAAAATGAATGTAAACTATTGGAATTTAGAAGGTGACGTGCTCCACTGTGATGCCTTGTCCTTGGGATGCTGCAGGCATGCTCCTAATTGCACAGTGTATTGCCTGCCCCTGTGTCAGGTGCCACGTGGAGTGTCTACTGTAAGTTCCCACTGATCTGCCTGTTGACCTGTGCCGCGGCCCCGAGATCGTGCAAACGCGAGCCCTGCGTGAGCCCTGCCGCCCGCGGACGTGTCTGTTCACATGAGGCCCCAGCGTTTAAGGAGCGAATAGTCCCTGCAGTGGGTCCCTTGTGACCTGGAGCGCTGAGCTGGCCACGCAGGCCCGTTTCTCCTGGAGGCTCCGTCGGTACCCCCTTCCCTCATGTGGCCTGGGCAGTGTCATCTGCCTCAGCTCTGCAGCGGGTCTCCCGCCTGTGACCCTCCAGCACTTGGGCTCTGCATGGGGTCCTGCCCCGGCTGTGCTGCATTACAGGGAAAGGACACAAAGCAAAACAGAGGCACTGGGGCCACAGTCGGGAGGAAACCCGTGGCCTGTGGCACTGGGGGATGTTGGAGCCTCGGCCTCAAGGCGCGGTGACTTCTTTCCCCTTCTTGGGATCTGAGGTCACCATGAGAAGACGCTGACCCAGCCCCCCAGTGGGCGAGAGGCCGGCTGCTGGACCTGTGGGCACGGTGTTGCAGGCCGTCCAGGCCAAGTGATCAGCTGGCTTCCTGCCACCACGTGAGGGACCCCAGACGAGAGCATCAGACCTGCCCAGCTCCGCTCAGGTGGCCAGCTTGCAGAAAGCGGTGCTACGAAGCCGTCATGGTGCTAAGTCACTGTGTTTGGGGGTGCTTGTTACTCAGTGGCCGCTAACTGCTGTATCCTCTTACCTCCAGTCTGTGTCCTGCTCTTTTCCCCTCGGTCCCTTCAAACGCTCCTCTGAGACCCCCTGCCCAGCCGCCCCTCTGTCCTGGCAGCACTCACACCTGTCTCCTTGCCTTGCTTTGGCATTTCTCATTCTGCCCACCGCCTGCCACCTCCTCTGGCCCTTTGCTGCCCTCTCTGTGTTCACTCATTGTCACCCTCCTCGCTGTGGCTTGCCTCAGTTTCCCTCTCAAATGCTTTCCTCACTGCCTCTGGAATGCCCGGCGCCCTTCAAAGGCCACCAAGGAGTGTCCTGTAAGTGGTACGCCCTGTATGGGTCCCCACGTCCTGCGGCCACTGGCCTGATGTCCTCGCTCAGGTTCGGAGGAGCTGGCGGTACTGGGTCCTGGTCAGCTGACTTCCGCAGGACAGGCCGGGCCCTTTTGGCCCCTGCAGCCCCTACAGGATGACGTGCATGCAGCGTCTACCACGTACTTGCACGTCATCCGTCACCACTGACTGGACATGCAGCCTCGGGGACCTTGGTGCTCAGACCTGCACGTGGGGGCAGCTGGGGACCGCCCCCCAGGTCTGAGGACAGAAGGCATGCGAGATCGTTGGTGTTCTGCGCACTCGGTATTGGGGGGGTGTGGGGGCGGGGCACGTTCACAGCTCGGTTCCACGCTCCCGGGCTGGGTGTGCTGAGGTCTAGGGACCGAATATCAAGGGTGTCTTTCTCAGGCGGCTGTAGCAGGGCTCCTGTGTCCTGAGGCGGCTGGACTGGGGACTAGGTGAGAACTGTCCCTGTGGGCTGTCTCCGTGTGCCTGGTAGGTGGTGTGTGACCATGACAGGTGGCATCGTCACCGTCTCTGCCCGCATTTATGTCCGGACCCCTGGGCTCAGAGTGGGGAGTGCACGCCGTGGGGTATGTGTTCTAGGAACCCGGGAAAGGGCAAGTGGAGCTGCTTTGTTCTCCTGTTTCACTGGAAACAAATGCCTACCTTTGACCTTCAGCTGCTGCTGACCTGTGACTCCAGTGGCCAGCCCACCTCCTCATGCAGCCTGTGTTCCACATGCAGGCCTGTCACCTCTGCCTTTATGGCCAGCTGCTGGGGGCAGGGGTGGAAGGTAAGCATTGTCTGCTGTTCCCAGAAGAGGGACATCTCCCGGGCCCCAGCCCCATCCTGGGTCCCCATCCCGGGCCTAGGAGAGCAGGTCTCCGGGTAGCTAAGGTCTTTGTTCCCTCAGACGCCTGCCTGCCAGGCAGCAGCGGTGGCTTTGGCACGTGCCACCGAGCGTCACCCCCTTCTCGGTGTCTCTAGGAGAAGCCGTGCTCCTGAGAAGGTTCAGGAGCTGTGGGCAGAGTGTGGGGTGCAGGGAGCCCCTCGAGTGGGTTAGAAATCTACCCCCGCCAGAAGGCAGGCCGTGGCAACCTTATTCAAGGGGAGGGAAAAAAAACCCTCCTAGAGTCTAGATGCAGTATCTTAGTAGTAATAAAAACAGTAGTGCAGATTTACTGGTGCAGGAGTTTTAACGGTAATACTGTGGAATGGTGGGTTATTTTGTGTTCAAGAGCTACATTTATCACAAAAATGATGATATACAAATCACTTCCATATCACAAAATGTTCTTGGTCAAAATTGGCTTGAGGCAAGTGATATCTTCGAGTAAACAGTATATGAAGACCATATCTTAAAATGATAGATCACCTAATTTTGTTCTGACAGAGGTTTTTGCCGCAACAAACATCTGTCATTGAAATACCAATTCAGAGATATGGAGGCCAAATTGTGGAGGCTTTCCTGGGTCTGTCAGTCTGGAGTTAGAACGCGGCTGGGCCACAGCTTTTCTGGGCTGTGAAGGCGTTGAAGGCGCATTCAGACGAGCTGGGCGCTCTGGAGCGAGAGCCTCCGGCGTCCGGCAGAAGCGGAGCGGCTGGAGGTCAGCCCGGGGCTGGGGGCCGCGGCGTGACTGTCCGCTGGGGACATCACGTCAGTTATTTGGAGCTTGAGCCCCGAGAGCTGGATCTTGGCACCGCGTCCCCTGGGTCTCCTACATTCACGTCAGCTTTCCTTTTTTGAGGATTCTGATTATCGTGTTATTCCCAAGATTTAGCACTTTGGTGCCGTCCCGACAAGGGCGGGTTTACAAAGCGGGACAATGGGGATGTCACGCGCCCTCTAGGTCTTTCTTCTGACATCACTCCTCATCGGGAGCCTCCCCAGAGTCCCGCACAGGACAGGTGTCCTGGGAGTTGAGGTCTCAGGGAGCCCTGGTGGGGACAATGTCCTGGGATTTGAGAGGCGGAGACAAGTCAGACATTTTCAAAGAACTCACTGCAGAACTTCCACTGAGCTCTACTCCAAATTAAAAAAAAAATTGATCTTGGTCCAAAACTTGATTCATGATAGTTCTTAAAAAACTAGACTGAGATGCTTTGGGAGACATTCTGGACATTTGCCGTTGGTGACCAATTCTTAGACTGTTAGAGAAAAGCCATTTTGAAAGTCCCCGGGACCCCGGGGAGCTGATTCCATGGAGCGGCTCCCTGGGCAGCTCCCTGGGGCTAGGGTTTCTGGGGCCCTGGGAGGCGGGCCTGCTCCTGGCTCTCCACCCGCCTCCGGCATGGTGCTCATGCCACCCCCAGGCCTGCCCTTCCCGCCCCCAGGCCTTGCTTCCCAGGGTCCACGCGTGACTGCTGGAGGACACCCGGCCCAGGACCTGGGACTGTGGTGGGGATGGCAGTCACAGTGATCACAGCTGTTGTGCTGTCCGGTGTGGGACTGGAGGACGTTCAAAGAACCCGACACAGCCCTGCCCTCCGCCTTAGCAGCCTCTCGTGCAGGGTTACGTAATAACCAGCTCACCCGTCCAGGTTCAAGGCCACGCTTCCACGCGGCCGTTCTGAGAGCCCTCCTCCCCAGCTCCGCCCCTCCTGCCCGGTGGGGTACTGATGGCCCTATGGGACTGTCTGGGATCAGGCTGGGACGGTGACTTATCGGCCCCTCTGTTGTCACCTGTGTGCTCAGCCACGGTAGAGCCATTAATTTGGGGCCAACAGCTAACAACGTCCGTGGGTCTAGACTCAGCTGACTGTTTTAAAAGGGACAGAAAACAACAGTATTGTCCAGTCAAACGTGTGCGTATGGTCACCTAGTCCAGACCCCTTGAGACACTCCCAGACTGGCCTTGTGGGCACTGGCGGGGAGGGGACAGGAAGAGCTGAACATGGATCCGAGGTCGTTTCCAGGAGTGTGTTACGAGGAGCCCTGTATGGGCAGCGCTGCCATAGACACGCCAGTGCCCGCAGGACCTGCCCGTAACAGGGACACGCATGTGCTCACAGGACCTGCCCGTAACAGGGACACGCCAGTGCCCGCAGGACCTGCCCGTAACAGGGACACACGTGTGCTCACAGGACCTGCCCGTAACAGGGACACACGTGTGCTCACAGGACCTGCC
>PVKE010017225.1:0-31023 GCA_004027555.1 Craseonycteris thonglongyai
CACACACACACAAACCCAAACACCATGACTAGCCACCACCCCTCTCAGTTCCTGAAAGATTCCCATGAGAGTCTATGGTGCAGATTCTGGATCACCTCCCATCAGCAAATGCCTCTCTAGCTGCTGTGACCAGTCCACCTCTGCAAAAAAGGTTTCTCCAGTCTGTGGGGTAGGGTCAGCAGCCAAACAGTAGTGAGTTTCCCGGGCAATGTAGCACCAACAATGCAGGGGGCAGGGACCCAGATTATTACCACAACAGTGGGCACATATGGATTCCACCAGACTAATGTGGCCCCAGATTTTTCCTTTAGAGGGAGAGCTCAACACAGAAAAGATGTTGCACTCCTGTATGCTACTTATGTGTTAGGCTTCACACCAGGACAAGAATGGCTCCTGTCCCTCCAGACCTTGCATGGAAGCCACACAACTCAGTATTTGCCTGCATGTCCCTGGGCCTTGGGAGATGGTGCCCCTCCACCAGAGATTAGGCAAATGTTCACAATGTAGCTAATCTGTGTGTGGGCTCTCTAAGTGGGCATCTGGGATTCTAGTTTCCTTCTGTCTTACTGGGTAGGGCATACAGTCCTCATTGATTTTCATTGCCAGGTGGTGTGGGAATTCCTCTTTCTGGCATAAGACCCCTGGGCTGGGGAGTCCAATGTGGGTCTTGAACCTCTTCCTCATCAGGGGGACCTCCACCACTGAGGTGTCTCTCCCAGTGTTCAATCATTATACATCGCTTTGCGGTCAACTGTTTTACATCTCAGCCCCTCCTATATTACTCTCTATGTGGGCTTTTCTTAATATCCTTAGTTATAGGAGTTTGTTCAGATAGTCATCAGATGGTTCTTGAAGTTGATTGTTCTAAAATGTCTTTGTATTTTGGTGTAATCCTGAAATGCAATAGGCACAACATTTATCTGATCTGTCATCTTGGACTTTCTGTTCATATTTCGTTCTTGATTACAATATACTTTGTTTTGTTTTGTTGACCAATCTAGCTATTGGTTTATTAAATTTATTATTTTTACCAAGGAGCTAACTCTTGAATGTATTGTCTATTTTTTGGTTTTCATTTCATTACTTTTGCTTTTATCTTTATTATTCCACTCCGTTTACCTATTTTTTACTTTAATATGCTTATTTTAACTTTTAAAATAGAAAATGAGATCTCAGAGGTATGTAAACTTACCTCTCTCTCTCTAAACACTGTTTTAGCCATATGCCACACATTTGATATGTTGTTTATCATTATTAATCTATTAAAAATATTTTCTAATTTCCATTTGACATAGTCTGTTTTGCATTTATTGGTTATTTAGATGCATTTTTTTAAATATTTATTTTATTTATTTATTTTTGACAGAGAGAGAGATACAGAGACAGAGACAGAGAGAGAGAACAGAACTGGGGGAGCTCCCCATTTCAGCATATGGGTCCACATGTCCTCGGTCCCTGGCATTGCAAAGTGAGCACTTAACCCACTGATCTATCACGGCTTCCCCCAAATTTTTTAATTTCCAACATTTATAAAATTTCTAGATATGTGTTAGCATTTAGTTATAATTATATCATTATCAGAAATATATTTTATAATACTTTAATTTTTTTGTTTATTAAGATTTAAATAATGAGCAAACATTGTTGAGGTAATATTCTATAAATGCTGTTTAGATGAAGTTGGTTGATATTGTTGTCACTGGTTTTTTTGTCTTGAAATTGTATCAGTTGCTAGAGAAGACATAATTACCAAAGTATTATTTAATTGGATATCAGTACATTTAATATTCTTCAGATTTTGCTTTATATGTTTAAAGTTGTTATTAAATGGAACCAAAAATATTTCAGACTTTATCCATAAAATTGTTCTTTTTTTTTGTGTAGTGTGTTATTTTCCTCTTTCACAATTTTATTTTTTCATTTCAGCTGTTTTACTACTTATGGCTTTTTATACATTTATTTTGCTTGAGGCTTGCAGAGTTATTTTTTTTTATTTTTTATTTTTTGATAGACAGAGAGAGAAAGAGAGAAGGGGGAGGGCCCAGAGCAGTCTCCATAGTTGCACAATATTGTTTTTCTACATAGTTTCAATCCACAGTTGTCACAGAGCTGAGCAGGGCAGAAAAAGGGCTTGGAGCCTCCCTCATGGAGCTCACCCCAGTGAGAAGCAAACTGGGGGCACACCCCTGTTCAGCATGTGGCTTTACACGGGCCGGGGCTGGGATTCAATCCTTGGACTCCGGAGCTACATGTTGAGCACTCAAACCATTGAGCCATCCTGGCATCTCCTTGCAGAGTTTTTATAATTGTAATTTTAGGTTTTTCTTCACATTTGGCAAAAATCTGTCCCAATTCTTACACTCTCAATTCTACATACTTTAGAACATTTAATATTGCTCCATGAGTTAATGGAATTCCTTGTCATTTCTTTTCTAGCTCATGATGTTAGGTAGTTTTTATTAATTTATCCTCAAAATCAACTCATTTTTCTGCCTTCTTTCTATTATCAAGCCTATTCCATAATTTTATTTATCATTTCAGATATTGCTATTTTCAATTCTATAATTTCTATGGTGTTTGCTGCTATCAATTTTTTCTAACTTATTCAGTTAATTTAACCAAGTTTTTGTTTTGTTTGTTTGTTTGTTTGTTTGTTTGTTTACCAGAAAATGTATTCCATAGCTAACTATTGAAATCCTTAAGATGAATGGATGCTGTAACAGCTGTCCTCTCAGTTTAGGTGTTTTTCCTTTACGGAATCCATGCCTGAATCTGCAGTATACAATTCTGAGGTATCTCATTTGAGCATTCCTGGTGGTATTTCAACTTTTACCCTTATCATTCCAGTTATACTTTCTCTTTTGCCTCACAGAGTAGCCACGTTTACCACAGGTAGACCACTGAAGGTGGTGTGTCTTAGAGCCACAGCAGCAGCACGATGTGTGCATCTCATCGTTATGCTTTTCAAATGATGGCGGTCCTTCATTTCAGTTGAAGTCCTTGTTCACAGTTTTTACATCTTTTTTAAAGACATTGTTTGCTACTTCTACACCTGTTTTCTTTTCTAGCCTTTCCTAGTTTTGCTTTTTATAATATCTTACTTAGCACATTTGATAAATATTTGTGTATATTGAACGTTGTAAATAGCACTTGTAGAGTTTCTATTACCTTCTGATGCATGTTCACTTTTTGCTCAAGTAGACAGTTAAGTTATTGGCACTTGATTTAAAGTGGAGGCTTGGTTTAATACTTAATAGGGCACACTCTTGGAAAACTCAAGGCTTTTATTAAGCACCTTTAATTTGACAGGACTTAAATTCGAAACTACGCCCCCTCCTCTTTAGGGCAGGAGCTGAAATCTTTTCTTAGTTTTTCCATACTCCAGTTTTTGTTTTAGGTTGTTATTCCCCTTTTGGCTCTTTGAAAAGTCTCATGTACATGTACAGTACAGAGGTAAGCTGTCATGTTATAGATTATAGATACATTTGGGGGCAGGCCCAACTTTAATTTTGTCCTTTCTGAGATTTATCTCAACTTCTGACCACTCTAGTTACCTAAAATTCTGTCTTAAGAATTCCTAAAATGATAGGGCTGCACACTTTTGTTGGAGTTGTAACCTCCATACTTACACGGACTAGGGGAAAACATATTTATACTTGGATAATAACCATGAGGTTAACTTAAGTTGTGAATATTAAATCCCCGGAAGTTTCTTCTTGATACTGATAGCTCTTTAGTGCCTTCTTATAATTGTTCCTCCTACCATCAAAGTTTATAGTTGTTATAAACTTTGATATAAAAGTCATATGGTAAGCGAATAATATAGGCATTGCTTTATCATTCACTTATCACCTTTATAGTTTACGTTTTTACCAAACAGACATTTGTACTTTGATGAACTACAGTAAATATATAGTGAACATTGAATTTCAAGAAAATATTAAAAAATAGTTTAGTAGTACTGCATTCAATTACTATATGACATATACAGATGAATTCACTTCCTATTTGCAAAAACAAACTACCTAGGAAATAAGAAATTTATATTTTAATGCTGTTCATTCTTTCAAATTTAGAGACTTGAGATCCAGGATTAAAAAACCCACAAAAAAGATGATAGCTAGGTTTCAACATATAAGATATTTATTACAAAATATATCATTGATTCCTGTGTTTACAACACACCCAGAAATGATCTTAGGGGAATGGAATGATATTAAACAAAACAAACAAACAAACAAACAAACAAATAAATAAATAAATAAATAATAACAACAATAATAATAACAACAGATATACCTGAACACAGATAGGTCTACTAACCACACCAAGATTGTTAACCGTTAGTAATATATATATAATTAGACTTATAATGCAGGTTACCGTGAAATGACAAAGAAAAATGAATCACAATTTAGCACCCAAAAAGTGTGAATAAGTAACTCCTTTTAAAATTAAGAAAGTGAATGATGACAGATCTTTTTTTCATGCAGTGGTATTTTGTCAAATATCAACATTCTTCCTCTTGCAAGATCTCAAAAAAATATAAAAGATGATAAAGTTAATTAAGAAAAATTTTCTTCTATTTTGCCTCAAAGTTGACTGAATACCCACCCATAGGCTCTCTTCTCATAGTTGCAAGATGGCTGTAGGAACTCCAAACCTCCCAGCAATGAGAGAAAAAGAAATTCATTACAAAGAAATTCATTATTTCTAATTAACTCATTGGTTTATGAGCATCTTTTTAGTCATAAAAGTAAGAATTATATGATAGTTTGATTCTAAGGAACAATGTTAATATAAAACCTTTCTTCTCAAAAGGCATGGGGAACTTCATTTGAAATACATGACTAAGAATAGGTACAAGCATGGTTTTCTTCAACAAAAATGTAAAGAGAATAGTTACTGGGCCACAATATAACTAATGTTCACTGAATAATCACTTCTTTCTATGTAGGAAAATTTTAGTTGGAATACATTCCCACAGAATGGATTTTATAAGTTAAAGTCTTCCAAATTCAGAGTTCTGTAAAAATAAAAAAATAAAAAAATAATAATGAGACAGGAGTAAAGCATTGCCTCAGCTCTTATAGTCCATGAGGTAAGATAGAGAGATATTCTATTAATGATAGGACCCATATTTCATTACTCTTAGGGTATTATAACTCTTTTGTACATATTTAGCTTCCCACACTTTTCACAACAAAAGATCCCCACAACAAAAATGCAAGTGATAGTCAATATGCAGTTCTGTTCTGCATTCTTTCTCTTTGATGTGTGCAAGTTGGGGTATGAAGAAGCTCATGGTAGGCTTATTTTGAAATACTTTTGACCTGCTTATTAACAGGCCCTTATGAGCAGCTTCTTATTACCAGCTTTCCCAGGCAACTGTGACATGTTTTGAAGATAACTCTTTTATTTCATGAAACCATAATTCCTTTATCTGCAATGAATTCAAAAAAAGAGAAGAAAAGGCCAATTAAATTATAAAATACCTTTAAAGTCACTGCCGTACACCACTAACTTTTACGCCTCAGATAATATAAAATTATACAGCCATCGGTGAAAATTATACAGTAGACTCTCTGTGTTAACATAATGAAAGCTTATGTGAAAAACCCATAGCAAACAGCAGTTAAATAGTGAAAAATTGAAAACTTTCTCTTAAATCTGATTAGAAACAAGGCAAGGATGCTCCCTTTCACAATTCACTGTAATATTGGAAGCCCTAATCAGAAAAATTAGGCAACACATAAATAATAAAATTAAATAAAAATTAAATTAAATTAAATAATAAGTTAGGCAGAAAAATACTAGACTGTGTTAAATGGAACTCAAACTACTGCTGGCACTCTCAAGCAATTGCCAGAAAAATCAAAAAAATAAAAATTAAATAAAAATTAAAATAAAATCAGTTTCTGGTGAAAATGTAAGTTTAAACTTGGTGCACAGCTGCACATCATGTGATACCTGAGTTTGCATGAGAGATGTAGGGCCTCAAAACAAGCTGATATTAGTTCATTTTTCAAGAAAGTTGCATGCAAGTTTGCCAGTACAGCATCACCTACTAATGTAGATTCAAAACCATCCTCATCTACTTTTTCTTTTTTAATTTATTGGGGTGATACTGGTTAGTAAAAGTTACGTAGGTTCCAGGTATACTATATTATATCACCTATGTGTTTCATTGTGTGCTTACCACCAAGAGTCAGATCTCCTTCCATCACTCCTTCCATCACTTGATTGCACCCTCCCCATCCCCAAACCCCCTTCCCCCTTTCCCTCAGGTAACCACTAAACTATTTTTTTGTTAAATTTATTGGGGTGACATTAATTGATATCAATTACATTGTTTGCAGGTGTACAATTCTACATTACATTGTCTATGCATTGCATTATGTGCTCACCACCCAGAATCAGCTCACTTTCCATCACCACATGTTTGATTCCCCCTCCCTACTCTTCCCCACCCATCTCTCCCACACACCTACCCCCTTACCCTCAGGTAAATACTAAACTATTGACTGTGAAAATGAAATACCACTAAACTATTGACTGTACCCATGAGTTTTTGTTTCTTTGATAGATGACTGGATAAAGAAGTTGTGGTACATTTACACAGTGAAATATTACTCAGCGATACGAAAAGATAAAATAACTGCTATTTGCAACAACATGGATGGATCTTGAGATCATCATGTTAATCAAAATAAGTCAGACCGAAAAAATCAAGAACCATATGATTTCATTTATATGTAGAATATAAAGCACATCTACTTCTTTTGGTCCTGTCCTAGCTACATTATCAGATCCTGATGATCCTGATGTGATGTCTACCCAGTAAATTCACCTGACCTACTATAATGGTTTTAAGTGTATATATGTGTTTTTTTCTAAGTTACTTGAAGTTAAAAATTGTTAGTGAAATTCAAGTTAAAATGTTTATTGAGTGCCACTTAACTAAAATTGCACACTGCATTTACAATGCTGTTTTTTTAAATAATAAAACTGTGTTACATTAAGTTTGTCTTTCTCTTAATTTGCTTTTAATTACAGTATTTGAATATTAATATCAATGCAAAACAGAGTTTATGATATGGTAAGGTGTAGTATGTGATATATAATTAATTAGGTTTATTTTTAATAGTAACTTTCTAGCAGCCAAAAATTGTTTATCTGGCACATGCCAATCCCCATGGGTGCTGGTTAACTGGGAGTTTACTGTATTTTGCTTGGAAACTAGTCTGGCTTCAGTAAAATGTACTTCCATACAATGATAGGTGCTAGAATTATAAGCAATGCCAAAATCCCCTTTAGAAAACACAAACCGATAAATAAAATGATTTTAGAGAAGCCAGTACTTACTAGAAGTACCTTAACTAAAAGCAATTTTTAATACTGATGTGTCAGACAATTCAATAACCTATTTATTGTATGCAATCAGTTCACCAGGTATTATGAAACCCCATTTTCTTTCCTATTTCTTTTTTTATTTTTTAAGATGTATTTATTGTTTTTGACACAGGGAGAGAGAGAGATACAGAGTCAGAGACAGACAGAAGGAGGAGAGCCCAGAACAGTCTCCATAGTTGTACATCATTGTTTTTTCCACATAGTTTCATTCCACAGGTAGGCGGGGCTGCACAGGGCAGGAACTGGGCCGGGGTCTTGCCCCGGTGAGAACTGAACTGGGGGCACTCCCTAGTTCAGCATATGGGTCCGCACGGGCTGGGGCTGGGATTCGATCCTTGGTCCCCAGGGCTGCCAAGTGAGAACCTAACCCACGGAGCCATCCCGGCTTCCCCCTATTTCTTTGAAAGTCCCTGTAGACAGTCTTCTTTTTTTTTTAAGATTTTATTTAATTATTTGAGAAAAAGTGTGTGCATGTGAGAGAGAGAGAGAAAAACAGAGACAGAGACAGAGAGAAAGGAGTAGGGACCAAAGCAGTCTACACAGTTGTATATCATTAGTTGTGACATAGTTTCATTCCATACAGGTAGATGTGGGGTCATGCAGGGTGGGAACTGAACCAGGGCCACTAGCATGGGAGGTGAGAACCCTTGTTGAGGAGTCATCCCAGTGGTCACCAGCTGTGCTTCAGTTCAGCACGTGAGTTTGCACGGGCTGGAGCTGGGAATCAAATCCCAGACCCTGCAATTGCAAGGCAAGTGCTCAACCACGGAGCTATCCTGGCATCCCCTCCATTTTTCTTCCTGTCTGTAAGTGTAAGCCCTTATATGATGCTAACCATGTTTCAGTTATTAGTTTGTAAGCATGGTATATAATGACACATTTATCATCTTAAAACAAACAAAAATATTGTTACTATACCCATTTAACTATGAAGGAACTGAGATATAGAGAAGTAACAAAATTGTCCACTGTCACAACAGTTATTACAAAATATGACCTGTATGTTACCTAGCTCCAAATTCTAGGCTATTAAAACTTAGGCTATCCTAACTCTATTTAAAGTGTAATACATGGATTTCTGAACTTTCTTTTACAAACCTCCTCCTAAGTCCCTTTTCCCCAGATCTCTGAGGTAGTTCTTTCCAGACCCCACTCCACAGTCTCTTTAATGTGGCCAGGCTCCTTACTAGCACCCCCACAGAAGATTGAAATATTCTTTCCCATCCTGACTTTGTTCATGGGATTCTCCATCTACTAAAATATCTTTCATTGAACACACATTTAATGATATGCTATTCAACGATCCACACACTATGTAATTTATATTAACAAATCTATTCTAGTTTATTCCTTCAAGATTTGGTTCAACACTCCCATTGTCTAGGAAGCAATATGTAACAACATCTTTTTAGCCTTTCCTCACACTAGCCATTCCTTACTGACTGTCTTCTTACTACAATTTGTACAGAGTATTATGAATCTCTATTGCTCTAATGCTCATATACTAAATTTTATGGTGAAATAATCATTAAATTTAGAATAAAGAGGTAAAAGTTGAATTTAGGTAATACTGGCCAAGTCATTTATTATAGCTGAGACATTCTTTCTTGCTATCAAAATGTTAATACAGCAATTATTACATGATCAATTCATAGGATTTTTAGTAGGATAAAATGTTATATAAATAGAGATGCAGTATAAAACCAAACTACATAAATATTTTTGTTTCTAGCTTTACCATAGACCCAAACCACACCCACATTACCCTTAATATTAAACCTGTCATTTGCAATTAGCCATACCTGTATAAATTAACATTGTGGGAAAGCCAGTTTGGCTCAGTGGGTTGAGCACTCATCTTGCATCCCTAAGGTCCAAGGATTAAATCCTACCCCAGCCTGTGCAGACCCATATGTTGAACTGGGGTGTACGTTCTCACTGGGCCAAGTCTCCTATGTGGGAGACCCGCAGTTTGACTTCTGCCTCGGAGTGCTTCCCATGTGGGAGGCCTTCCCAGTTCCAGCCCTCTGTAGCTACAAGCCCCTGGCCCAGTTCCCACCTTGCACAGCCCCATGCCCACCTGTGGAATAAAGCTATGTAGAAAACTAATGACGTGCAACTATGGAACCTGCTCTGGGCCCTCCCCCTTCTCTCTCGTCCTCTCTCTCTCTCTCTCTCTCTCTCTCTCAAAAATAATAAAAATAAATCTTTAAAAAATAAAATAAAAGTAAATCAACATTGTGGGCATTATAGGATCATATTGTTAACTTTAGCTAGTGTACTTTGTAAATAAGTTTCATACTCTCTGTGTCAGAAAGATTACATGGAAGAAGTTTAGTTTTTAAATAAATAAAACCAGTGATTCAGTGGTTGCTGTTACTGCAACAGTTCTGGTCACCTCTCTCCTGGGCCTTCATTTCCTCCTCATCCTCATTGTCCACTTTTTCTTCACAGAGTTATTAATTTATAATTTCTGTACATTATTGCACATATTTAGCATTTACACCTTTCAAATATTTACATACATATACATCCAGCAAATCATCATCATGATCAAGATAACGAATATGGAGATCTGGCATGTTTTCTTATGCCTTTTTGTTCATTTCTTTTCCCCCAATTCTTCTGTTTCTAGGCAAACATTGATCTAATTTCTGTTATGATAGATTATTTCAGAAAAATATATCCATTTCAGAAAAATTATATGCATTTAAAATGTACTTTCTGTCTGATACCTTTCACTTGATAAAATTATTTTGACTATTTTCTATATGGTTGCTAGTATTGCTAGTTAATTTCTTTTTATTTGATTATAATTTTATTATATTAATATATCACAATTTATTTTTCTATTCACCTATTAATGACTGAAAGGTTGTTTATAAGTTTTTTTTAAGATTTATTTTGTTTTTGACAGAGACAGAGAGAGACATAGAGAAGGAGGAAGGCCCAGAGCAGTCTCCATAGTTGTACATCATCGGTTCTCTGACATGGTTTCATTCCACGCAGGTGGACAGAGGCCCCACAGAGTGGGAATCAGGCTGGGGGGTCTCCTGCATGGGAAGCACACTCCAGTTCAGCATATGGATCTGCAAAGGCCAGGGCCGGTATTCAATCCTCGTTCCCCAGAACTGCAAAGCAAGCACTTAACCTGCTGAGCCCTCCTGGCTTCTCCTGTTTCTAGTTTTTACCTGTTTCATTAAAATTTCTATGAACACACATGCCAAGTTTTTATAGAAAAATATGCTTTTAATGTTCTTGAATGAATACTTAAGAATGGAATGCTTATGTCAGTAAATATGTATCAAAATTATTATTTTTTATTAAAAGACCATCGAACTGTTTTTACAAAGTAGTTGTGACATTTTACATTCTCACCAGTAGTGCATAAGAGTCCAAATAGCAACTTATACTTGTCAATACTTGATATGATCAGTTATTTTACCATTTCAGTCAATGTTTAGTGTTATCTCATTGTATTCTATGTTTTTAATTTTCCTAATGATGAAAAATATGGGACATTGTAATTGATTATTGGCATTGTATTTTTTTTATTCTCATCATACTGTTCTCAGTATGACTGTTTTTTCAAATTTTTCATCACTTACATGAACCAATACTAGGGTTATGTTAAAAAATAATCTTAATAAATGTTTTTTTAATTAAAGGTTGCATGAGTAATGAAGGATTACCATTTCCCTGGGCTAACACTTTAATATGAAAAGCCAACTATAATAAAGAATCTCTGAAATAAACTGTATACTAACCTTCCCTTATATAAATAATCTTGATTGATTCATGTATGGTAAAATAGCTAAATGAACAATATACATGGGAATAAACTACGTTCTACATACAATTAGAGCAGGTTTTCTCAAAAGTGACAATCTGTTTACTTTCTAATAGATAATATGTGTTAGGGAAATACAGAGAAAGAGAGAAAAGCTACATTTAAATTATAGAAATTAGCTAATAACTTTGTAAGCAAAAGATTAAGATAATTGACTTATATACTCTCAAAACTATTGGTCTTTGTAACTTAATTATTGAGGGTGAGCAATACTTCTGGCCACTGAGGCATTACACATTAATGCCTGTTGTCAGGATTTGAAGATAATAACATTAAATATGCAGAGATATGCCCACCAGGCCTCTTTTCTGATCTGCTCCACAAGCCTGCCTTCAGACTATTAGTCTTCACCATCACAAAACAGTCTCAGCAGCAGATCCAGAAACAGAAGAAACATTGCTTAGAACTTTGAGATTGGGCTAGTCTAATCTCTGCCCCTTTTCATTCATGTAATTTAAAAGTTAACACAGCAGTATGTATTCCTTCTTGCTGCCGTGTTTCTCATACTCCTATTCCTGAAGTGCTCACCTCCTCTCAATGTCTATGCTGCTCCTTTAATAACTCACTACTAGCCAGTTCTGCTGTGCCCTGCTAGAGGACCTATTCAATTGTGAACAACCTCTTCCTCTTTCTGTTATCTTTGCCAAACTCCTGACTTCCTCTCTGACCTCCAGATAAATAATATTCAAATTGTGACCTCTGTGTATATTTAGGCTTAGAAATACATTTGTGGATTCATGGAATATATACACTGAATTTAATAAAGGTAAATAGTGAAGGCTCCTCATTTACACTAATTCCTTTCAAGGACCTTAAAAATATGTTCATACATTTTGTTACATTTGTGGAAGTTAGATATTTGACTATAATCATTTAAGAATACTTTCAATTAGGATTTACTTTTGTACTTAATTTAATTTTGCATTTTCTTTTTTTGTTTTGTTTTTTAAGGAGAATTTCCAAAACTGTATACATTTTAAGAATCATAATACTTGGACCTGTGATTATTATTACATAAAAAAAAAAAGAAGAAGAAAACAACTTTCTGATTTGTAGAGTAATGATAATTATTGTTTGATGCAATAATGTTTTCAACTTTGGTACCTAGGTCATTCTAAGTCACTCAGAAAGTTTGTGCCACTGAATATTGTCAATTAACTTTAGACTTCACCTTAATGAATCATGATTAGTAAGGTAAGATCAAAAAGAAGCAGTCTAGTGTATCATAAACACAATATGACATATTTTAGATTAATTATGATTTTGTATTATTCCCTTTTCTGCTGCTTCTCTTGATATGGATCAGTAAATAGAGGAAAATCATTAAATTATATTTCTGTTAGGTAGAGACACATGTACATTTGTTGGGTTACTAGGCTTTTACTGTATAATGGAGGCTTTCTTCATTTCCTCAAGTAGGATTTGAGGTCTGATGTATGACACAAGTTTACAGAATCTCACCAGGAATTTGGCCTCTAGAGTTTGATTTTTATTTTAGGAGCGTACAGTTTAGAGTATAATTTAATCTAAAGCCTATAATTTCATGTAAGAATGCAACTGTATTTATAAAAGCACACCTTTTTATACCAACATGAAGAGAGATGTACATTTTGAACATTTCATTGACAGAGTATGTCACAGTGTATCATAAGTATACACATAAAAAGCTATGAGATAAATGCTCAATTTTTACTATTTTGCTTTTTAAAATATGGGTCTATATGCAGAATACATACAGTAATTTTATATTACAATTATTTTAAAACAGATATCTCATCAAGATAATAGCATGAACAGAGTTCTTAAAACCTCTCCTGGAAAGGACAACAAATGGAACCACTATAATCCAACCAGAGAATCCCAGAGCAACACAGCCTCAATTGAGAGACCCACTCATTGCAAGAAAATACATAAAGGCCAGAGAAAGGGAGGCAAGTGAGAGAGAAGGGAAGAGAACAGTATGGAGACATGCCATGTAGTGCAACCCAGGGACTTACCCAGTGACCAACCCAGATACTAACCCAGAGACCAGCAGAGGAGAGACTGAGGTGGGAACATGAAAATGTGTTGAGATGAAAAACTACTCTAGGTAGGATGGATGCCAAAACTTGACAAAAGTGGATTCATAGGAGGCTAGAACATGGGGTCAACAGCAGGATGCCACAGCAGGATGCCACAGCAGGAGTGCAAGGAGAGCAGCCACAGTGTGGCATGGTTGCTATAGGGTGGCACAGGAGGCCATAGGGTAGCCCCAACTGAAGCCAGAAGGCAGTGCGCATAGCCAACACATGGAGCCGACTGCTGGAACATGGGGCAGGTGGGTAGAGTGTGGGATGGGCAGCTGAAGCACAAGGCCCACAGAGCATGAGGCTGGCAACTAGAGCAGAAAGTGGGTAGCTGAAGCTTTTTCTGCTGACCAGAGTACCAAGGCAAGAGCACACTGCTGACTGAAACTCAGAGTAGCCCTCCATGAGGTAGGTAGGGCTCAAACCAGAGCACTGTTTGGATTTAGACATAGAACCTGGTAGCTTCTCCTTGTTCTCTTCTAAAGCTCACAACACCCCTTCTCCCTCCCAACCCCCATCCCAGCTTTACCCAGTGCCTGAATTCAGTCAACTGCAGCCTGGAAGCCACCATTACCCTACAATGTAAATAGACCTGAGCCTTTTCCAGCAAACCCTGCCCCTACTGTTCCCTCTTATGCTGGCAGTGGGATCCAGATAAACTGTGAAACAGTTTCTGACTGTGGTGGGATCTCAGAGGCATAGAAAACTGTCTCCCACCATATCCTCCTAAAGAGGAGGCACACAGAGACCAAGGCAACTGAGTCAAAGAAGAGAAGCCCACTTTGTAAGAAGTCTCTCACTGTGAGAAAACTGACTACCCAAGAGAAAATACAAGGTGAACAAAAAGTAGGTGGGCGGTAAATAAGATTTATTTCTTTTGCTGTCCACCCACTTTTGGTTCACCCTTATGAAATGAAATAGCAACACCAGCTGGAAAATGAAAGAAAGATCTCTTCAAATCTATTAGGAGAAAGTACTCATGTCCAGAAAAAGAAATGCTCCAACAATGAGTACCCTAGTGAACACAAGTGATCAGAAAGAAAATGAAAAATATCCAGAAAAGAAACTTCAATATATAGAAACAAATGAACTAAGTGACACAGATTTCAAGACTGCAATTCTGTAAACACTCAAAAAGATCAAAGAAAATTGATGGAGTACACAGAGAGAGCTAAGTTATCTCAGAAAGGAAACTTATGAACAGAAGAAATACTTAAACAAAGAAATCAAAACTATAAAAAAAGAACCAAATAGAAATTCTGGAGATAAATAACAAAATTAAAAAAAAAAAAAAAGACATACCTAGCATACGAAGCTCAAATAATCAGATGGAGGAAAGGAAATAAAATCGGAGACAGAAATAAGGAAATTTCACAGAGGAAACAAGAGAAAGACATGAGAGTTAAAAGAAATAAAAGATCTCCACAAAAACTCTCTGATTCCCTGAAAGAGGAACTTAAGAATAATAGGTATTCCAAAGGGAACAGAAAATGGGATGAGCACAGAGAATTTGCTCAAATAGTAGATGAGAACTTTCAAAATCTATTGAAATAACTGGAACATCAAATCCAAGAAGGAAACAGGACCCCATAGCTACTTGAATCCTGGCAGACCTTCTCCCATAGTATACAGAAAATGTCAAATGTGAAAGACAAAAAAAAAAATTGTCAAGGCAACCAGGATAAATAACATTATACCCTACAAAGGATAGCCCATAAGACTGTCATTAGATTTCTCAACATAAATTCTACAAGCTATGAGAGAGAGGAATTAAGTATTCAAAACATTGAAGGAGAGAAATGACCAGCCAAGAATCATTTAAACAGCAAAGTTATCCTTTACATATGAAAGAGAAATAAAGACCTTTACAGACATATAGAAGGTGAGGGAATTCTCCAGCATAAGGCTGGCATTTCAAGAAATACTGAAGGAATCTAATAAGGATAAACTGGGAAAACAAAATCATAATAAAGTGGAAGTAAAGGTTTAAATTTCCAAAGAGAATGAAGAGAAGAAGTATCCTTAGGAAAAGGAACAATTGCATATATGAAAGTTTCTTCTACATAAACTTTATGGAAAACCACTCGAAAAATTTTAGAACTGAGACTCATATAAAATAAGAGAGAGAGAAAACAGATGAAAAAATCATAAACACCATCAAACTAAAATATCTGACAAAAAGAACAAAGCAAAGAAACAATTGGGGGGAAATAAAGAACAACCAGAAAACAAAAGAAAAATGTCTATAGGAAATTCTATTATATCAATCACTACCCTAAATGTAACTGAACTAATCCCACTAATAAAAAAGACAGAGTAGAAAACTGGATTAAAGAACAAAAACCAAACTTATGCTATCTCTAAAAGATGCACCTCAGCTACAGGAACAAATATAGACTCAAAGTAAAAGTGTGGAAAACGGTGTTCCAAGCAAATGGCATCCAGAAAAAAACTGATATAGCCATACCTATATCTGATGAAACAGACTTCAGGTTCTAAAAGGTTATAAGAGATAAAAATGGACATTCTATAATAATAAAGGAAACAGTACAACAAGAAAATATAATACTTATTAATATATACCCCACCCCCAAACCAGGAAACACCAAAATTTACAAAGCAACCACTAAGAGATCTAAAAAAAGAAACTGACAAGTACAAAATTATAGTAGGGAACATAAACACCCCCTTGACAACCATAGATAGATCATCTAAACATAAAATGAATAAAAAATACCAGCTTTAAATGAGACATTCCAGCAATTGGACATAATTTACTTTTATAAGACACTTTATCCTACAACACATGACTTGTGTATTGTATCCTACAATACATTCTGTACATTGAACATTGTCAAGGATAGAGCATATGCTGAGACACAAAACTAGACTCAGCAAATTTAATAACATTGAAGTCATACCAAGTGTATTCTCTGACCACGAAGCTTTGAAATTGAAGATCAATTACAAACCGAAAGCAGGAAAAAACACATATACGTGGAGATTAAACAACGTATTATAAAATGACTGGATCATAGACGAAATAAAAGAAGAGATAAAAAATAATAGAAACAAATGATAATGAAAACACAGTGTATCAAAATTTCTGGGATGCAGCGAAAGCAGTAACAAGAGGAAACTTTATATAATAAGAGGCCTATCTCAAGAAAAAGAATAATGACAAATAAACAGCCTAATATCACATCTTAAATAACTAGAAGAAAAAAAAAAGAACAAAAATTACCCAAAAGCCTGCAGAAGAAAAAAATAATTAAAATTAGAGCAAAACTAAATGAAATAGAGAAGAGAAAAACAATTTTAAAAATTAATGCAACAAAATCTGGTTCTTTAAAAAAAATAATAAAATTGACAAACCCCTGGCTAGTCTCACAAAGGGAAAAATAGAAAAGACACATAGTTCAAATTAGAAACAAAAGAAGGGAAATTACAACTGATACCACAAAATACAAAGGATCATACAAGAATAATATGAAAAACTATATGCCACCAAATTTAACAACATAAAAGAAATAAACAAGTTTCTAGAAATATATAGTCTACCTAGACTGAATCAAGAAATTGGATATCTAAACAGACCAATGAACAGTAAAGAAATTGAAACAATCACCTGAAACCTCCCCAAAAGCAAGAGTCCAGGACCAGGTAGTCTCACTAATAAGATTTAACAGGTATTCAAAGAGAAATTAATGCCTATTCTTCTCAAACTCTCCCAAAAAGTTAAAGAAGTAATGCTTCCCAACTCATTCTGTGAGGCCAACATTACCCTAACACCAAAGCCTGGTAAGGTCAACATACAAAAAAAGAAAACTATACACTAATATCTTTGATGAATACTGATAAAAAAGTCATAAACAAAATAAATACTTACCAATACAAAAAGATATTACATCACGATCAAGTGACATTCCTCCCAGTGGCACAAGGATGTTCATAATACACAAATTGATCAATGTGATACACCATGTAATAACAAAGTAAAAAATAAATACCATATAATTATATCAATTAATGCAGAAAAAGCATTCAACAAGATTTGATATCCATTTATGTTCAAAACACTTAAAAAATGGGTATAGAAGAAAAATACCACAACGTAATAAAGTCCATATATGACAAACCTTCAGCAAACATCATACTGAAAGGGGAAAATCTGAAACATTTTCTTCTTCTTTATATATATATATATATATATATTTTTTTTTTTTGAACTGAACTGAACTGGGGACCTCACCACATTCAGGAAGCACACCCCAGTTCAGCATGTGGGTCCACCTGGGCTGGAAGCCGGAGTCAGGATTCAATCCTCAGTTCTCAGGGCTTCAAAGCGAGCACTTAACTCGCTGAGCCATCCCGGCTTTCCCTGGAACATTTTCTTCTAAATCAGGAACAAGACAGGGATGTCCCCTGTCACCACTGCTATTCTACATAGTGCTAGAAGTTCTAGCCGAAGCCATCAGGCAGGAGAAAGAAATAAGAGGCATCCAAATTGGGAGTAAAAAAGTTAAACTCTCACTTTTTGCAGATGACATCATCCTTTATATAGAAGACACTAAAGACTCTATCAGAAAACTATTAGCAAAACAACAACAAACAAAAACAAACAAACAAAAAACAGTAAAGTTGAGGACACAAAATCAATGTATATAACTAGAAGGAAAAAAAAAAGAACAAAAATTACCCAAAAGCCTGCAGAGCATTTTTATATACAAACAACAAAACTTCAGAAAAAGTAATGAGAAAAACACAATACCTTTTGCAATCACAAAAAAAAAAGAATAAAATACCTAGGAATAAACTTAACAAAGAATGTGAAGGACTTATACAAAGGAAACTATAAGATATTATTTTAAAAAATTGAAGAAGATACAAAGATCTGGAATGATATTTTGTCTTTATGGATTAGAAGAATCAACATAGTCAAAATGGCCCTATTACCCAAAATAATAAACAAATTTAATGCAATTACCATCAAAATCCCATAGATATTCTTTTGAGAAATAGATTTTAAAAATTATCAGATTCTTATCAAATGATAAAAGACCTTGAATCACTAAAGCAATCCTATGAAACAAGAATAAGGCTGGAGGCATCACACTCCGTGACTTCAGTCTATACTACAAAGCATCAATAATTAAAACAGTGTGGCACTGGCAGAAAAATAGACATACAGACCAATGGAACAGAATCAAAAACCCAGAAATAAACCCACAAATATATGGATGGATACTTTTTGACAATGGAACAAAAAATATACGATGTAGAAAAGAAATCCTCTTCATCAAATGGTGCTGGGAAAATTGGAAAACCACATGCAAAAGAATGAATCTGGACTGTGAACTCTCATGATATATCAAAATTAACTCAAAATGGATCAAACAACTCCATATAGACCAAAAACAATGAACTGCATAGAAAAAACATCAGTATTACAGTTAGAGACCTTGGTGTCAGGGAGAACTTTATGAACTTGACCTCAAAGGCAAAAGAAGCAAAAGCAAAAATAGATGAATCAGACCATATCAAACTAAAAAACTTTGGCACAGCAAACAAAACCATCAACAAAGTCAAGAGGCAACAAAGCAAATGGAAGAAAATATTTCAAAACAATGCCTCTGATAAGGGGATAATATCTAAAATATATAAAGAACTCACACAACTCAACAACAACAAAACAAATGATCAAATTAAAAAATGGACAGAAAACCTGAACAGACACTTCTAAGAAGACCTACAAACGAACAACAGATATATGAAAAAATTCTCAACTTCAATAGCAATTAGGGAAATGCAAATCAAAACCACAATGACTTACCACCTCACACCTGTTAGAATGGCTATAATCAACAAGACAAGGAATACAAAGTGCTGGAGAGGCTGTAGAGGAAAAGGAACCCTCATACACTGCTGGTGGGCATTTAAATTGGTACAACAGGGGAAAGCTGGGATGGCTCAGTGGGTAAAGTGCTCGCTTTGAAGCCCCGAGGACCAAGGATGGAATCCTGGCCCCAGCCCATGTGGACCCACATGCTGAACTGGGGTGTGCCCCCAGTTCAGTTCTTACCAGGACCTATGCGGGAGTCTCTGGCCCAGTTCCTGCCCTGCGCAGCCCTGTGCCCACCTGTGGAGTGAAACTATATGGAAAACAAATGTCAACTATGGAGACTGTTCTGGGCCCTCCCCCTTCTCTCTGTCTGTCTCTGTCTTTGTTTCTCTCTGTCAAAAATCAATAAAATAAAATCTTTAAATTGGTACAACCACTATGGAAGGCAGTATGGAGGTTCCTCAAAAAATTAGGAATGGAAGTGCCATATGATCTGGCAATCCCTCTTCTGGGTATCTACCCAAAAAACTTGAAAACCTTAGTTTGTAAAGATATTTGAACCCCAATGTTCATTGCAGCACTGTTCATGGTGACCAATTCATGGAAACAACCAAAGTGCCCTTTGATAGATTACTAGATGAGAAGTTGTAGTACATTTACACAGGGTAATACTACTCAGCAATAAGACAACATGAAATGCAACCATTTGTCACAACATGGATGGACCTTGAGTTTATCATATGTTACGGGATAAGTCAGACTGAAAAAATCAATAAACATATGACTTCACAAATAGGTGGCATATAAAACTGAAAGTAACAAAGAGACAAAAAATGGTGGTCAGGGTCAATAGTTTAGCGGTTACCTGATGGTAAATGGGGGAGGGGGTGGAGATGTAGGGAGCAAAATTCAAATATATAGTGATGGAAAGAGAACTGACTGGGTGGGGAGCACATAATGCAATGCAAAGATGATGTAATGTAAAGTTTTACACCTGGAACCTATGTAATTTTTACTAACTAATGTCACTCCCATAAATTTAATACTTAATAAAAAATTATTTTAAAATAAGAATGTATATTAAATATTTATATTTTAGACATACTATAAATGTTTTTAACTGATTATGCTTCAAACATAATACATATGGAAGAACAATTGTTATAAACTGGGATGATACCAAAATGTGTCATAGCATAATGAAAAACTTCTACTCTGTAGTATTATTTAATATGTACATATTATATTTGAAATTATTTTCTTATATATTCTTCTCTTCAACTTTCATAAACATTTCTTTGAGAAAATTTATTTTACATACTCTGTCTTAATACTTGACTAAGTTTAACTCTAAATGATAATTCCATTTTAAAACCTGCTACTGTCTTTTCACTTAAAAAGAATGATTGCTAAATATTTTATGTTATTATTTAAAACTTCAGTGAATTTTCCTAGGCATTTAACAATTATTCATAGGAAAATATAATGCCAGTAGGATGCAAAATGTAGTGTTTATTTAATGTAAATAGATGTTAATAGTAAAAGGGTAAAAATTAAGGCTTGGGGATAAGTGCAGCTAAAGTTAGTCAGTCTTATGTAATTCATAAAAACAGACACTAATTATCATATTATTATTTTTATCAAGTTAATGTTTTGAAATTTATTGTTATTATCATATTTCTTTTTATTTTTGGATTGATGTCAAGAGTTTTGCAGCAAAAGACTTACACATTTCTTGAGACTATCTCCAGTTTAATTCAGCCAATCCAAACCATCCTACTAATAGTAATATTTCATATTTGAAAATATTTGTTATGACTTACAAATGAGTGCCTTAAATTTTCTTTTAGTCTTCTGTAAGCATCAGGATTTTTTAATGTATGTAAATTATAAGTTTACATTGTATTTAGAAGACAAAAGTAAAAAAATTGTTATAACTTAGTTTTGAATTGTCAAACTATGCAGTCAATGTAATAAATTCTTGGACATACCTACATTTTCTTTTCTTTACTTTTCTTTTTATTGTTAAATTGATTGGGGTGGACATTGGTTAGTAAAAATTACATAGGTTCCGAGAATACAATACTATAGTACCTCATCCATATGTTGCATTATGTGTTCACCACCCAGGGTCAGTATTTCTTCCATCAACATCTATTTGGCTCCCCTTGCTATATTTATCTTTTAAGATGACAGTGTTGGTTCTTATCAGCAAAGTAATTATGTTTATAAAAAGATAAATCATCTTTTAAAACCACACTTCCCAAATATTAGACTTAATTGTTCTTTGTAGGTCACCTGAAAAATATGTGATCAGCTCTTGTCCTCAGAGTGACTTTCAAAGTGAAACACTCAGAAGCTGCATTATAAAAACATGAAAAGCTAGAAATGTGGAAACTTAGCTGGAGCAGTACCTCTATTAGGCAATTTCTCAAATACTTAATGTATGTTCTTCATTATAATCAGATTTATTCATTTCTGAGATTATGTAAGTATAGATAAACATCACTGTAAATTAAGTAAATTTATTGTAATTGCTTTTTAAGTATAATAAATTTAATTTTTCAATGTTAAATGTAATGCCTAAAAAAAAGCCTATTGCAAATTTTTTTGTTAAAAAATAAGATCTCTACATGAATAGATGCTTCCTAATTTTTATCTTAATCTACATTGCCTCATTTATTTAAATTTCTCTGATTTTCTTTTGCTTGCATAATCATAATTTTTTATCACCTATATTATGAGTTTTTAGAGAAAATTATATATGGTCTAAAATATGATCATAGGTTCTGGGTTGGAAGATTTATATATATATATATTTTTTTTTTGACAGAGAGAGAGAGAGAGATACAGAGACAGAGACAGAAAGAGAACTGAACTGGGGGAGCTCCCAGTTCAGCATATGGTCCGCACGGGCCGGGGCCAGGATTCGATTCCCGGTCCGCGGGGCTGCAAAGTGAGCACTTAACCCACTGAGCCATCCCGGATTCCCTGGAAGATCTAAAAATATATTTAAAACCCAAGTGGGTTATAAGCAAGATCACAGTAATTCAATTTTTGATATTATAACTTTAATATAAATTTATATTGCCCACTCATTTCAATATACAATGTTGTTAATATATACCCTTAATAAAACTGTATATTTTTAATTGTTTTTGACAGATACAGAGAGAGAGAGGGACAGAGGGAAGAGGGAGGGCCCAGAGCAATCTCCATGGTTGTACATCGTGCAGGGTGGAAACTGGGCCAGGGGCCTCCCGCATGGGAAGCACACCCCAGTTCAGCATATGAGTCCGCACTGGCAGGGGCTGGGATTTGATCCTCACTCTCTGGGGCTACAGAGAGAGTGCTTAACCCACTGAACCATCCTGGCTTCCCAATAAGACTTGTTTTTTGTTTTTGTTTTTGTTTTTAATTTTTTTTAAGATTTATTTTATTGTTTTTGACAGGGAGAGAAACAGAGACAGAGAGAGACAGAGAGAAGGGGGAGGGCCCAGAGCAGTCTCCATAGTTCCATGTCATCAATTTTTGACATGGTTTTGTCCCCTGCCCAATAAGACTGTTTTTAAAGGAAAATTGTAAGGTTTTATCTTATTGAAGAGACAGTCCTATTAATTTTTGATAGCAACATGGTATGATATGTTTAGAGTCTGCATGATATTAGAAATGTCTTTCCACATCAACTCTGCATTTTTAAATCCTATAAATATTTTCAACAACCTGTTTAACACACTCTCCTTTCTGACATATACTTTAGAGACTTCAATTAAATTAACTAATTCTTAATTTTCATAGCAATTCATATCTCAATTTTAAATTTTTATTTCTTTATGTTTCTCATAGTTATTCAGTTTTATCTCAGTCATTATTTTTTTATTTGAGGGCAGGTTTTTGTTTTGTTTTTGTCTCTTTTTTTAATGTCTCCATATAACCTAGAACAATGTAGACAATTGATGTGAAATTGTATATAAATAAATCATTTTAATATGACAGAGTAATCAGAATCCTAAACCTTAATTTCTCTTTTTTTCACTCTGTCTTTTTTAATAGAAAAGTTTTAACAGATTTTTTTAAGGTATAATTTACACACCATAAAATTCAGCCATTTTAAGTATACCATTTAACAATTTTAGTGAGTTTATACAATGTGCTGATTCACTATATTGCAGTTTAGGGACTCTATCATACTTCCAATATCTCTTTGTGCTCTGTGCAATAAAACCTCACATCTACACCTAAGACAAGCATATATTGGATTCTGTCTGTCCAAATTTGCCTTTCTCAGAAAATCCATATAAATGGAATAATTTAATATGAGTTTCTTTGTATCTGGATTCTTTTATGTAGCATTATCATCAGTTTGTAAGTGGTGGTGCTTATATCCCCAGGGGTACATGCTGGGCTGTTCAGGGATACACAAAAAATAGTCAGTAATGGGAAAAAACAAGGAAAGTAAAAAAAGTCAAAGCGTTAGTTAGGGAACAATAAATGTTAAGTTTGAATCACTGTTTATGGAGGCACATCAAAATTAGATCACATTAGTGAATGATGATTGGTGAGGGCATGGCTATGAACCCTTTCCCCAAACCATTTTTCTACCAATTGTTATGCACAGTTTCAGAACAATTCATTTGCATCATTTCTAGAACTTCCCCAAACATACAAATACATCTGTAGTTAGACTGTTTGATCAGTTTAGTTACTGATTCAGTAAAAGCAAATGGGTTGTCTTTAATCATGATTTTTTCACATTATTCAATGTTAAACATAGTTTCAGTTAAACATAGTTCGGTGATTTTAAACCATGTCAGGAATCAGTGGTTGAAAACAGAAACGGTTATAAACCAAAACTTGATGTGGATTATAATCCATTGACAAGTATTTCTCAACACGTGTCCACAGCTAGTTGTACACCCACACTGAGAGACAGTAACAAGGTGCATGCCTCAGATACTATATATAAGAAAAGGAAACACCCTGAAGAGTATTAAATGTGGGTCTTTGTTTGTAGGGGACAATGACTGTCTTGAGTCTTTGAGTGATGTGTGTGGGGAAATATTTACTCAACAGTTGCATGAAATACTTTCTACTCATGATATTTAGAAACTAAACATTCTATGTATAAAAACAAAGACATACATTGCATTCAGCACTTAGAAAAGCATCCAACTCTTATTTCATACATGTCGGGAAAGAAAGACAAAGAGAATACAGTTGAGGCTTCACATTGTATTTCTTATTACATAGATAACTATGATAAAAAACACACTATAGCTGAAGATTTAATTTCTCCTTGTATTAAGGATACTGTGTTTTATATGTTTGGGGAAGAACATGTTTGCAAAACCAATACTCTCTTCTTCAAACAATACAATGTGTCAATGAATTCAGGAAATGTTTAATGATGTTGAAGTTGTAGTAGTAGATAGAATTAGAAAAAGTAAATATTTTTCTATCCAGGTCATGAAGGTGTAGATGTTGCTGATTTACCTATTTTGCTTGTCATCCCAAGATACTTGGTAGGAAATGAAATAGAGGAAACCTGTTGCATTAGTATCCATTGGTCTTGCTCTACTTTCACTTAGTGTATTTCTAAATATATTATTCTTTTTTGGTACTATTGTAAAATAAAATTATTTTTTTAAGTTCATGATCATATTTATTTTGCTGATATGCAGAAGTAAAATTGATTTAGGTGTACTGATCCATACTGCAAACTTGCTAAAATTAATTATTTTTTAGTAATTTTTTTTGTATCTTTGTTATAATTTTTTTTAACTTTTTTTTTTAAGATTTACTTATTTATTTATTTTATTATTTTTGACAGAGAGAGAGAGAGAGAGAGAGAGATACGGAGACAGAGACAGAGAGAGAACTGAACTGGGGGAGCTCTCAGTTCAGCATATGGTTCCGCACGGGCCGGGATCGGGGCCGGGATTCGATCCTCAGTCCCTAGTGCTGCAAGTGAGCGCTTAACCCACTGAGCCATCCTGGCTTCCCCAATGATTTTTTATAGACAAGATTATTTTGCCTACCAAAGAAGACAGTTTTATTTTTTTCTTAACAATCTGTTCATTGAACATTTTATTCTATTGCTATCAGGCTCTATATTCTGATGAGAAATCAGACTATGTTTTCATTTTTTTATTCTATGTTATTATTTATTTATTTTGTTTTTACTACTTGAATGACTTTTTTATGGTCTTTGAATGTAAGCATTTTGAATACTATGTGTCTAAGTATAAGTATGTAACCTAGAGGTCTTCATTAACTATAAGAAATAGTTTTGGCCATTATTTTTTCTTTTTTTTTTCACCATTATTTTCTTCTTCTTTTTCTGAGACACTCATTATGTGTATGTTGAAATGCATAAAATTGTTTCAAAGATCTCTGAGACACTATTCATTTTCTTTTCATCTATGTTCTCTCTGTTCTTTGAAATGATTAATTTTTATTAATTTATCTTCATGGTCATATATTTTTCATCTTTCATCTCAAATCTGTAAATTAGGTTGTCAATTAAATATTTTATATTCATTATTGTAATTTTCCTCTGATAGTTTCACTTGGTTTTATTTGTACTTCTCATTTCTCCCTTGAGAGTTTTTATTTGTAATTTCATTGTTATATTTTCCTTTAAATATTTGGATATATTTTCTTTAAATAACTTATTTATTCATAATAGCTGCTTTAAACTCTTCATTTACTAATACTAATGTATGGATAGATGAAACTATTTTGAGTTATATTTTAAAGTTTTTTTTATTTTTTGTGCTGAGCAAGTGTCACACTTTCTAGGAATTTTGTTTAAACTTGCACATTTTGGATCATAGAGCTGCTCTGGGTTCTGCTTTATTTTTCTTAGTGTTTTTGCTCTTTCTTTTCATATTTTATTAGGAATTAAATGATATAACCAGACTTTATCATGGTGTGTAGCTATAGTTATTTCTGCTCAGCTTTTCTCTATTGGGGATGGAGCAGGGGAGGGAGGCAGAGAAAGAACATGGGAGAGTTAATACCTATGTCTTCATAGTTGAGTGATCAGCAAATGCTCCAAGTGGGTGTTATGCTAAAAAACTTAGAGTCTATAATGTGTCTACATTAAAAAAAACAAAAAACAACAAAAAAAACTAAATTATGGTTGACTTGATAGATACCTACAAAGTCAAAGCCAGTTCTCAAGTTTTCTAAGGCTTCTATTTTCTCAAAGTCTTTTCAGATTTCTTCATACAAGCAGAGTTTGGAAATCATCCAGGAAAACATGGAGAGCTCATATCAGTATTTCTATTTCTGTCTGCCTATTAAGTCCTGGCTATGCTTTCTCTTGCCATACACTCAACCTGTAACCTCAGTGTTGGGAAACTATGCTTTTGCAATACTTACAAAACAAACTCAGCCACATTTAGCCAACAAAATCACAGGATTTTGCTGTTCTCTAGTGACCCTCAGCCACAACTCATTCTTTCATTTCTTATTCCAGAGTTGCTGTTTTGCTCTCAGCCACACACACACACACACACACACACACACACACACACACACACACACACACACACACACACACACACACACACATTACAACTGCAGCTTTTTCTGATTAACTTGATAGAAAGTCCCAAAAAGTAGGCTACAGATTTGCCACACTTCTTTCTCACCCAATAATGCTGGAGTTTTCTAGACTAATTGTTTCTCAATTTGTTGCATGTGTATGCTTGAATTTTAGTACTCTGAAATTATTATAGTTTATAAATGATTTTGACAATTTTTCCAGTTTTATACTACTTTTCTGCAGAGGGGGATCATTTACCCTTCTCATATCACAATTGCCAGAACTACTATTAAAATTTTATTTTTATGGCAATTCTACTTAAAATACCTATGCAACCATGTAGGAAATAACACGGATACTATCATTCCTTTTTTATAACACCATAGCATAAAATTAGTGACTTGTAATGATAGTAACTAGTAAATATATAGGCATTATTGAATAACCAGGTATCCAGATTGTGTAAGTATTATGTGAACATATGTAGTATTGTGGCAGACTAAATAATGTAAAGTTATATTACTTGAGGTTAAATCATTTACATTTATGACAAATAACTAAAAGAAACTTTCATGGTAAAAACAATGTAAAGACAACTCCGGGACAAGTAACTACATTAATATGAACTTAAGTCAGAGCAAAACTGAAAGTAGAACTTAGATGTTGAAAGTAAACCATTAATACCTTATAAACAAAAACAAAGTTATTTTCTCAATAAATCTAAAAAAAATATCAGATTTAAAGACAAGTGCTGGACAAATTGACATATACTGAAAAATTTATAAACCCAGTTTCTCATCTCCAAGAATTTTTAATGTTGAGTGATGTCAAAAAATACCTTGTACTTTTAAGTTAATGATGTTTTACTTGATAGTTTGTCATGACATGAGCAGTTTTATTAGACCAAGATATATAAAATTTAAGATACATATAATATTGTCACTTCACGTTTCTCTGGTACTAATATAATTCTCAGAGTTAATGCTTCTAATAGGACTTATTATTTATCATTATTATTTATATAATATCTTTTCCATGACTTAAAACACAATAACTCATTAATTTCTCTAAGCCAGTGTTAGAAAATAACAATATAAATTTCATTCAACCGATGTACTCTCTATATTAGTTCAGGCCATAGGGTTTCATCGGTGACATCAGCATGGGCTCAGCAATTAGGAAATTACAACTAACCTATATTTAAAAGTTTTATTGAAATACTTGCTTTTTCTTTTTCATTTTAGTATAAATATTTGTCAAGTTAGTTAAATATCTTGGCCTCAATGCCAAAAATTATGGTGTTAATAATACTTCCCTACTTCTTAAAATAGAAAAAAAACAAATTTATGTTAACCTACTTATAGAAGATTATTAAACTTTTCTTTGTTTTCTACATCTATTCACTTATACCTAAAGAACAAATTAAATCAATCAATTAACATGGGATGACAGTTTTCTCCGACTAAAATAGAAGAGAATAATTTTAAAAACTTACTATTGTTTTACATACTGCATTTCAGAACCAGAGACCCCAATGTATAGAGAGGGATCTGAATATAATTTGTAAAAAAAAAAAGTTATTTCAAATCTCTTCTAGATATATCATTACATAAATTTTTAATATTTGATTATCAGACAGAGAAAGAAGGGGATAGAGCTCAAACTTAAACAACAAATTTTTGTTCCCATTAAAAATTGTCTAATATAAGAAAACCTCTGGGGGAAAAAAAAAGGTCTGACACTCAAAAGACTGAACTTAGAAGTAGAATAGATCATTTTTTAAGAAGGCTGTTCCCTCAAATTTATTCTTTTCAAGTATCATTGTTGAACCTCTGTGCTGTGTGTAATCATTCACATAGGACTTAACTATCATGAACTAGAATTTGTATAAATTTGACTTTTATTTGAAGTCACCACTTTTGGGAATATCACTTTCAATTCTATTCTTAAGGTGGGCATAAATTTAAAGCTATGGTCGGAGGAAAATTTGATCATTTGAGTAGGAGTAAACATAATGTTTGCTTGAACTGTCAAGTGAAAAATTTGGAATGGTTGTGAATCTGTCATTTAAAAAGGAAACTCAAAGAGGAACCTCTCATGGGTGATTTATGATGAAAATAGCTTGGAGAAAATAAGGCTTAACAATATATGAATAAACTTTGAAAAAATAAAATCGAGAAAGTTTAAAATCCTGAAATTTCTTGCACCTTAACTTGCTAAAGGGGCAAAGAATTCTTCAGAGTTCTAGATTTAAATATTTTCTTAGACTATAGGTATTGTGTAAAGAATTCACAAAAGAGAAAGGTGAGAAGGATTGACTTGTGTTCTTACAAATGACATAGAAATCAAAGAAAAGGTGTAACTAAAAATAGGAAACCACACTCTGGAAACAAATGCAATTTCATGGACAGTCTCATAAGTTAACTTATGAGAAAAAAAAATCTTAAGTAGTTGTTGCCATATCAATGATCATATTTCTAGCTATCTTAAAGTGAATGTTTCCAATTTTTATCAATACTAATCACTGATTGGAAAAAATAACTTTTCCTAACTTGATAATGTAATGGGGAAGGATATTAGGGGGATATATTTCTGTGTAAATTTTGCCTCCACAGTGGTGACAGCAGGTATTGTCAGCTGGCTGGGGTAATGTAACACCCGCTAATAAGCTGTAGTGTCTGGGAAGACCTTGAATTAGTTATCAAAGAGTTATAGAAATTAGTTTTTTTATTTCATCTTTCTTAGTTATGTTCAGGATGACCTGTAAATCTTAATAGGCACACTGGCATATTGAGTGATGAATCTTTGTTTTATTCTAGCAAAAGTTTGCACATGGGAAACAAAATTTACATTGAGTTTGGCTTTTATTTCTGTAAAATCTCAATATTACAAATGACAGAAATGAATGTTATATTAAAGTAAAATTGACTAAATAAGCATGTTCTTAATTTAACTCATTAGTCTGCGCTATCTGGGCATTTTTATGTTTGTATTTGCAGCCCACAGTTGTCCCTGTAAAAATAGAGGAGGCAAGAAAAAAATGGAATAGAATTTATCACTTTTCCAATTGTAACCATTCTGGACTATGTGAAGTAAAAGTTTTAGAAGTAACAAAGTCATTGACATGATTATAAATCAGATACTTTTCAAAATATTTTCTTTCCCACATGGATCTTCACATTTGAGCTGAACTTAACTTACCTAGTGAAAGGAGACCTAAGCATAAAACACTGCTTTTTATGTTCATGTATTTGTATACCAGATATTTGAAGACTTGCTTATTCCTTCATACTGAATTATAAATTTTCTTATACAGCATTGACGCTTCTTAATATCTGATAAAATAATTTTTTATTGTTAAATTTATTGGGGTGACATTGGTTGGTAGCAATTAGTTTCCAGATGTACAAATCTACATTATATCACCTATGTATTGCATGTGTGCTCACCACCCAGAATCAGCTCTCCTTCCATCACCATATATCTGGTGCCCACTCACGACACCACCCCTCACTCTCCTTCCCCACTCCTCCCTTTCTCCCAAACTATTGAGTGTGCCCACAAATTTTTGTTTTTTTACTTTCAGTTTTATAATCCATCTATAAGTGAGGTTATATGTTTCCTGATTCTTTCAGTCTGACTTATTTCACTTAATAAGATGGTCTCAAGATTCATCCATGTTGTCACAAATGAGTGTATTTCATCTTTTCTTATCGCTGAGTAGTATTCCATTGTGTAAATGTACCACATCTTCTTTATCCAGTCATCTATCGAAGGACACTTTGGTTGTTTCCATGTTCTGGCCACTGTGAACAGTGCTGCAATGAACATGCGGGTACAAACATCTTTAAAGATTAAGGTTTTCAGGTTTTTTGGGTAGATGCCCAGTAGAGGGATGGCTGGGTCATACGGCAGTTCCATTCCTAAATTTTTGAGGAATCTTCATAAAGCCTTCCATAGTAGTGCCAGTTTACATTCTGATCAGCAGTGTATGAGGGCTCCTTTTTCTCCACAGCCTCTCCAGCACTTGTTATCCCTTGTCTTGTTGATTATAACCATTCTAACAGGTATGAGATGGCATCACATTGTGTTTTTTTATTTGCATCTCCCTAATTGCTAGTGATGTTGAATATTCTTTCACATATCTTTTGGCCATTTGTATGTCTTCATGAGATGAGTGTCTGTTTAGGTCTTCTGCCCATTTTTTTGTTTGTTTGTTTTTAATTTATTGTTAAATTTGATGAGGTTACATTGGTTGTAACAATTAGACAGTTTACAGATGTACAAGTCCACATCACAT
>PVKE010017226.1:0-31021 GCA_004027555.1 Craseonycteris thonglongyai
CTCTCTGTCTCTGTATCTCTCTCTCTCTCTGTCAAAAACACTAAAAATAAATCTTTAAAAAAAAAAAGAATAATTGAACTGCTGAAAAAATATAAATATTTTAAACTGACGATGTGGTAAAATCAAAGGCTGTTTATGCAAATGCACAACTTTGCCAACATTCTAAGCCTGTATTAAAGCAGGGGTCTCCAAACTGCGGCCCGCGAGGCCCTCTCATCCAGCCTGTGGAGGAGACCTTTGTATCTGAATAAAATAATATTAAATAAATAATTAAAAACAACATCTATGTTTTGATTCTTTTTTATTTGGACCTCGAGTGTGTAGTTGGCCCCAAACTGCTGTTTGATAGTTAATGCGGCCCACGGGCTGAAAAGCTTGGAGACCCCTGTATTAAAGCATTCTTCAGAAAACATTGAGGAGAAGCCATGATGGTTCTCAGTGGGTTGAGCGCTCACACTGCAGCCCCAGGATCCAAGGATCAAGGATGGAGGATGGAGGATGGAATCCCGGTCCCAATCCTGGTCCCAGTCCCGGTCCCAGTCCATGCGGACCCATATGCTGAACTGGGGTATGCTTCCCAAGTGGGAGGCCCCTGGCCCGGTTCTTCCCACCCTGCGCAGCTCCACACCCACCTGTGTAATGAAACAGCCAAAAACTAATGACAGTACAACTATGGAGACTGCTCTGGGCCCTCGCCCTTCTCTCTGTCAAAAACAATAAAAATAAAATCTTGAAAAAAACCAACAACATTTGAAAGCTAGGCTCTGTTTATGTACATTGACCATTGCCAGGCCTGACTCAAAGACCATCCCCAGGGATTCCTTCGTGGACCTGAAGACAAAAAGACTGCCTGCCCATGGTCTCCAAAGGAATCCCACACAGATCCTAATTCTGACCAGTTCTGTACGTTCTCTTAAGCATTTTCAGAAAAACAAAAAAAATACAGAATTTATAGTTTTTTTTAGAAGATGGACATGTTTCAATTTTATCCTTTGTGAACCCAAGTTATCACTCACAATTTAAATTTAGATTACAATTATATTTATGTGTAAGCAAGATGTAATACTTTTAGCAGTTATTATCCTTGTGGATATTCACCAATGGTTACCTAGGTTTATAGTGATATGTAGTACTTAAAACATATCTTTTTGGTTATACAAGTTACCATACCATAATACACTTACTGTCCCTAATTATATCTGAAGAAAAAAAAATCCAAAGTGCCTTATCAGCTGTAAAATAAGTCACAAAAGGAAATAAGAAACTTTTAAACAAGTCACTTAGAAGGTGAGTGCAGCATAGGATGAACTAAATAACTTTTCCAGTCTGAGATCCTAAAGAAAAAAGGAGGGAGGCGGGTAAGAACTGTAAAATTTTACCCTTAACAAATGACTGATACCTAAAAGCACACAGCCTCTATTAGGCAGTACAGCTGCTGATTGACTTTAGAACTACTGATAGCTTCCTTCTTAACTAGACCAAATTCTTAATATTGCTGAACATTAAACATCAGCAATGAGTACATATTAAGAATTTATATTTCAGTTAACAAGAATGATCACACTATTGATACTAGTATAGTAACTTAAGTTTTTAACAGAATTTCAATACAACAGATGTCCTGAATTTACCATTCTCCCTGAGCACACACAGTGCCAGGCATCCAGCAGACTTCAATAAACATTCCCAAATCAATTGTACTGGATCCTATTACAATAAATGACAGCACTGGGCCACAGATATTGTCCAAGGTAGCAGTCATTACCTTAAAGATTAAGTTCTCTATTTCAATGTAATGAATGCTTCTTAACTGTGCCACAAATTGCATTATGGTTTCAAGAAATAATCAATTTTTTTTAAATCACCATTTTCAATTATCACATTCTTTTTAAATGTTTTAATATTATTTAAAACATGAAAATATGAGTTTTGGATAATTTAAGGTTCAGAGCCATTATAAATAATATGAAGAGTACTTGGCAATGAAATAATCATTGCTAAACAAGATTTACAACACAGGTTTGAAGTGTATGTGTCCATTTATACACAAATTTTTAAATCTACATTGTCTAAGGGTTAACAGTATTTTCAATCATGGCTGTTAACTGTGGAGGGCCAACTTAAGTTATATGTGGCTTTTAGACTGTGCAAGCTGTGGGCATCCTTAATATCTGCATTGTTCAAGGGTCAATGTATTCTGTTCTCTCCAAAACCATCAGCTTCACTAACAGGACAAAAGACATGGAGAATGGCAAGCAAAGTCTAACACGATACACACACCTAGGAGTGTTACTTGTGTGTTACTTCCATTAGGATATTTTAAATTACCCACTACTGTAGCAGCTTATTTCTAAACTATTAATATAGTGAATGCTCAGAATTCATAGACTTGACATTGCTTAAAGGTATTTCTGTAACTATAGTTATAGAACAAAATGGTAAAAATGTTGATGAATGAGAAAAGTACAAAGTCAGAATTAGGAGTCAAGAATAAAATAGTAGGGGATGTGCGGATAGCTCGGCTGGTTGAGCGCTTGCCTTGCAATGGTGAGGTCTGGGTATCAAATCTCTGCCCTGGCCCATGCAAACTCATATGCTAAACTACAGCACAGCTGGTAACTGCAAGTGAAGGTTCTCTCCTCCCATGTGGGAGGCCCCCAGTTCAGTTCCTGCCCCAAACAGCCCCACATCCACCTGTGTGGAATGAAACTATGTCACAATAAATGATATACTACTATGGAGACTGCTCTGGGCCTTTCCCTCTTCTCTCTTTCTCTCACCTTCTCTCAAACAATAAATCTTGGGGGGGGAGGGGAGGTAAAATAGCAAATGATAAGACTTTAAATATGTTTTTCCTTTATTCCTCAAGAATTTGGATTAGGTATTAGGTCTACAATTAGAATTTTGACAAGTGAAAAAATGCTAGTTCAGAAACCTATAGTTGTTACAGCTGTACTCACCATTCTCCTGTATAGATTATTCTATTAAATCCTAACCACTACTCCCAAATCAGAACTTCCTCTAGTCTTTTTCATGTCTAATTTATTATAACACTTCATATGTTCTCCCCTAAGTAGTCTGGAGTCAATTTCCACCACTTTTTTGTTCAACATACCTAACTGTGAGTGTGAAGGTAAAATGACTTATCAGTGTATCTAAAATCTAGCATTGTGCCTTTTACAAAGCATGTGCTAAGAGATCAGAGGACATCTTAATTTTGCATTTTTAATCATCCTCCTTCACTGTGTGATACAGCTAATGACTACCGTCATCCTCGAGTAACACTTTGGGCAAAATACTAGGGAAAAAATGGATGGGTACATGGCACATAGGACACAGGAGGCAATCTGAAATTTTTCCCAATGGCCAAGGCAGAAAAATTTGAGCCAAAGTAAAACAATCATGTACTGGATTATAACCCAAACAGAAAATAATATCTGTGAGTCTACTGGTACAAATGATTAAACAAGTGAGAGAAGAAACAAATCTTTCTTTTTAAAGATTTATTTTATTGATTTTTGACAGAGAGAAACAGAGACAGAGAGAGACAGAGAGAAGGGGGAGGGCCCAGAGCAGCCTCCACAGTCGACATTAGTTTTCCATATGTTTCACTCCACAGGTGGGCATGGGGCTGCACCGGCAAGAACTGAACTGGGGGCACACCCCAGTCCAGCATGTGGGTCCGCATGGGCCGGGGCCGGGATTCGATCCTCGGTCCCCGGGGCTTCAAAGTGAGCGCTTAGCCCGCTGAGCCATCCCAGCTTTCCCACAAATCTTTCTTATAGTATTCCAAATAATGCATGTAGAGGGTACAGGAGAAATTAGAAATTACCAGATCACAATAATTGCTGCAAGCAATAAAATAAATGCTAAAATTAATGGGTAAAACTTTAAGAAACAATATTTGCATGGCTTCAAGCTATGTCCCCCAAATTATTACTATGGTGGTTTTAACATATGCTCACAAATTCTTTTAACTACTCTTTCCTAGGAGATGGACCTTATTAATACCCTTAAGTGTGGGCTCTCAATGACTGCTTTCTAGTAGAGCATGGAAAGAAAAATATAGTCACTTTACAATGGGAAAAACCCATTGGATGTCACCTTAACTAAGTGATCAAGATGAACATCAGCAATAAGTCATATTGATATCATGTATCCTCCAATAAGATAAGTGCTTCACCCCTATGGTATCTTCCCCAAAATTCATAACCCCAGTCTTAGAATGAGAAAACATGAGACAAATGCAAATTGAGGGACACGCTACAATAGCTAGCATTTTTCTTCAAAAGTGTCAAGATCATGAAAAACAAGGCACGACTAAGAAACTCAGATTGAAGGAGGCGAACATGATACAACTAAATAAAAAATGGTATCCTGGATTAGACACGGAAACAGAAAAAGGATATTAACGGAAAAATTGGAATACTAGGACTGTCCAGAAAAAAATCCAGCTATTGTCAATGTAACAAAAAAAGTTAGATGGCTAGATACTTTCCAGACAGTCCTTGTAAAAGTCTATAGTTTAATAATTCACCCATGATAATTTCTTAATTTTGATCAATGTACCATGGTATGGAAGATGTTAATATTTGGGAAAGCTGGGTAAAGGTATACAGGAATTCTCTGTACTATTTTTAGAATCCTATACATCTAAATTCATTTCAAAAAAGGTTTAAAAATACGACATTAGTAAAATGGGTAGAAACAACAATCTCTTTGAAAATCTAGCTCCCAATATTTTTTAAACATAAGCGATATTTTGTTTTCCTCAAGTTAAATCATAAATAATGCTGGAATCTGTAAAATAAAAACTTAAAATGAAAGGTGCTTTTGAAGCACAAGTATTTTTATTAAGAGAAAATTCTTTTGAATCATGCTTGAACTTATAAATAGCATGAAGAAGTATTATGTTTTAAAGAGGAGATAATTCACTGAGAAAGCTAAGACAAGTTAAGGTAAGACTAACATATATATAAAAACTAGATAGTGGTAGATGCAGGAAAATTAACAGGCTTTTAACAACTTGATGGTGGGGCATCAAAGATTAGTAACAAGTAAAAAATTATTTTTGCTATCAATCCTCCTGTAAGTCAACTCAGGGTCTATTTTAGCAATACTGGATATTCTATTCTCTATTTCCATGATTTATGGTCTGAACATAATCTTAATACCTATTCCATTTTTGCATGGAAGCACCAACATGCTATATCTTTAACAAAGTCACTACTGTGAGAGCATGAAACCATATTCTTTTAAGAAATTAGTAATACAGATTTCAGTTCACAATTCTATTTAGGTAAAATGTTTTCCTTTACCAAACTACATACATAAAATATGAAGTAGGGGATAAATCCACTTGTTTCCAAATCTAAAATGTGACTGGGAATTCTAAAATCTCAAGAGACTGTTATGTGAAACACTGTTATATGAAAAGATTATAGAACATTTTGTTTAGAACCAATTTTTGTTTTTTAAAAATTTTGAACACATATAAAAGAATTGGGAAATCATGGACACTTCTAAATTGTAGGATTATTAATACAACTGATATTTTTCTTTATACTTAATTTTAACAGTCAGCAAAAATAATATAAAATAGCCAAAAATAAAAAGTGTTATTTGGATTGAGAAAAAATTTTTAACAATGGTGTTTATTCAATGACTTAACAACTTTGCAAATTTGTTCAGCTTACCTGCCATAGTACAAATGGTTTCTAAGTAGGTAGAGTCGGTTAAGGTTTTCAGCAGATAGCACTGGCACATTCTCAATATAACCACAAGTATACATAATGTCAACTTTTTAGATTAAATGAGAACAAACATTTTTTCTCGTTCTTTTAAATAAAATTTGGGCTTTCAGACATAGTTCACAAGTCAATGAGTATTTTACAAAAAAAAGCTGACAATAAGACACCTTTCAACATTTCACCTCTTGGAAATATATACCAAAAAAGATAAAAGTAAAACCATGGAGAACTATAATGTCTTGTTGTTTTATCCAAACGGTATCCCCAAAATACAAATTTCATAATGTCAGGTATAAGTATACCTTAACAAAGTCCTGCTACCGGTATATTAAAAGTTCAAATGGAAGCTAAGTTTGCTCTCTTTCATCTAAAAGTAATTCACTTGCATGATAGAAATCATGTTATTTTTACCTTTTATAAATGCTGCCAAAAAATTCACATATCATACTTAAAACAAAATCTTAACTAACTTACATAATTCACCATTTTTAAAAAAAAAGTTGGGGAATACCAGGATGGCTCAGAGGGTTGAGCACTTGTCTTGTAGCCCTAGGGTCCCAGGATCATATCCCAGCCCTGGCCCTGGCTCTGGCCCACACAGACCCATATGCTGAACTGGGGTGTGCCCCAGTTCTGGGGTGAGCTGGGGGCCCAGCTCAGTTCTCGCTGGGGAGAGCTTCCCATGCAGGAGGTCCCCGACCCTGTTCTTGCCCTGTGCAACCCCACACCCATTTGTGGAATGGAACTCTGTAGAAAACTGATGACATGCAACTATGGAAACTGCTCTGGGCCCTCCCCTTTCTGTCTCTCTGTCAAAAACAATAAAAATCTTAAAATAAAAAAAATTTTTTAATTTATTTTATTGTTTTGAGAAAGGTTGGAGGGTAGGGGAGAAGGGAGGAGGGCCCAGAGCAGTCTCTATAGTTGTGTATATTAGTTGTGACATGGTTTCATTTCACACAAGTGGATGTGGGGCTGTGCGGAGCAGGAACTGAACAAGTGGTCTCCTGAATGGGAGGCTAGATCCTTCACTGCCAAGCCATCCCTGCGGTTACCGGTTGTGTTGTAGTTCAGCATATAGGGTTGCATGGGCTGGGGCTAGGAATCAAAACCCTGGACCTCACGACTGTGAGGCAAGCGCTCAACCGCTGAGCTATCCCAGCACCACTATATAACTCACCATTAATTCATTATTAAATTACACACTATTCAGTTAGCCTTTGGGGTATGATATGATTAATAAAAACCTAGGCTGCAATAACTGTGTTTGATATCAATTTTTCTTTTTCACTTAAAGTATGTTCCACAAAACACAACTCAAATTTGATTTCCAGGATGGAGAAAAGAGGTAAGAGCTGTTAGTTACTTCATATGTTTCTATATTGTTTGAATTTTATAGAGCACATATTCATTTTGTGATTAAGGAAATATGCCTCTAGTTATAGACAAAAGCAACCTGTTACTCAAAATAAACAGTCAAAATAATCAATTACCAAGAATAAAAAAGTCTTGCTTCCAAATTTAAAATTAGCCAAGCAATTAAGAAAAACAAAACTATTCCCATCATCAATCCCTCAAACTACATGTTTTTCTTTGATATTTACAGACAATATATGAATTTTCCAGGATCCATTTTAGCTGTTTAGAACAGTGTTCCAAAAATTCAAATCTAGAATTCTGAAAATGAGGGAAATTTTGGTAGTGCTGAAGGAAGTGAAAAGTCATACAGGAGAACAAGAGATGGTCTCACAACCTATACACCACATATTTAGCTGAAAAGCATGCCAAGGAAGAGATGTAAATGTCCTTTACCTCCATACCTTTCAAAGCCTGCATAGGTTTGAGATGAAATGACCTGCATTTGAATGCAGGAACGATCTCATACTAGCTATAATTGAGGCAAGGAACTTAACCACTATGAGCCTCACCAATTGGGCTTCTATCAGTATTGTAAACAATGGCTCTAAAACCTCTAACCCTGCATCTGGCATATGACAGGAGCTCAATAAGTTGCAATTATTTTTCTTTCCTCCATTCAAACAACGAGGTAACTTGAAAAATTTTAAGAGCTACAGACAAAATCTTTGACGCTATTTATCCAAAGCTACTGTTCAAATAATGAATGACAAAGTATCATAGGAGTTTACGGTATAATCTAAAATAAAAGTTTAAAATTACCAACTAATAATTATAATTACTATGACCACACCAGTCACAACTCCCAAAGACTGGCAACACATATAGTAACATGGTCTGCAGAAAGAGAAAGGCAGTTCTCTGCTTCACTTGCTTTTACTCACAGAAAAACCTCTAAAGACTCTAAGTATAAATATTTAAGGATAGTCATAAGGGTAGAAAAACAGAGAACAAATACAATAATTAACTTCAAGCCTAAAGAAAAGAAGCTTTAGGGATGTCAGGATGGCTCAGCAAGCTGCGTGCTTGCCTTGCAACCAACCGCGAGGTCGGAGGATTCAATCCTGGCCCCAGCCCATACAGACTCATGTTGAACTGCAGCGTGCAACTGGTAACCCTACTAACCACGGGATGGTGATGAAGATTCTTACCTCCCCTGAGGGAGAACCCTAGTTCAGTGCCACCCCATGCAGCCCCAGATCCACCTGTGTGGAATGAAACTAAGTCAAAATACTAATAATGTACAACTATGTAGAATGCTCTGGGCCTCCCCGCTTCTCTGTCTCTCTCTCTCAAACCATAAAATAAATCTTAAAAAAAAAAAAGCGGGGGGGGGGGGGGGGGGTATGCCAGGACAGCTCTGAGAATTGAGCACCCATCTTGTAGACCCAGGATCCAAGGATCAAATCCCAGCCCCGGCCCAAGCAGCCCCATATGCTGAACTGCCCCCAGCTCGGTTCTCACTGGGGAAAGCCTCCTATGTGGGAGGCCCCTGGTTCACCCCTGGCTCACAGGGCATGCCTTCCATGTGGGAGGCCCCTGGCCCAGAGGTTCCCACCCTGAGCAGCCCCAGGCCCACCTGTGGAATTTAACTATGTATAAAACTAATGATGTGCAACTTATGGAGACTGCTCTGGGCCCTCCCTCTTCTCTCTGTCTTTCTCTGTTTCCCTTTCTCTGTTTCTCTCTCTCTGTGCTAAAACAATAAAAATCAATTTAAAAAAAAAGGAAAGAAAAGGGTTGGCTGTTCTCTTTACCAACCTTTCTTCCCAGGTGAAATTAGTTATGCGTGAGTGTATATATGTATGCATACACATACATACTTAAAATGTCTATATTGAAAAATCTGTTAAAGCAAACAAGGACAGAGATAAACATATAATTAAATGTGTTAGAAAAACTTCAAATTTGAAACCACCTGCCATTTACATTTATTCTAACATCCCTTACTATTTGACATGTTAGAATATACATGTCAAATAATGTCGGCTCAGCACCGTACAGTTTACTCTTGAGACTCAGACCGAGGTAGAACTAATCGCATTTTATAAACAGACTTAAGTGACTTGTATGAGGCAAGTGGCAATCGAAACTTAAACCTAGGATTTACAACTTCAAATAAAAATGTCAGTAAATATGTTAAGTCCCACACATAAAACCTACCAGAATGAATCAAAGCATCTATGACCTGGGACACAGGATTGGACCAAATATAAAGAAAAGTGTGATTTACAGCTTAAATTAACTTAGAACATTTGACTTAGTAAATAAGTTAGTTCAGCTCAAAAGATTCTGGTAAATTTTGGAATTCAGGCTTCATAAGCTTCATTCAGTAAGGGATGAACCCAAAGGTTCTTCATGAGGACAGGTGATAATTACCAATTTACAAATAAAGCACTACATAATTCTCCCCAGTATACATTTCACAAAGTTGCTTCCAATGTCCTCTTATAAATCTAGCTGTCTAACTATTTTAATAAATTCCATCTAATCTACTTAAGACTGTATTACACTTGGCTAGGCATTTATCCTAACTACATCCATATGTACTTCAAAGTACTAAGAGATGACCTATTGCTCTTAATATGAAAACTAATGTTCTGTGAACTAAGTATTCCCCTTATTTCAAGACTCTTGGAAACACTTCATATATTAATAACTTTAATGAGGGAGAGAAAGGTAAGCATTTTGGAAAAGGGAGAAGAAAAGTATAGACTAGGTCATCAAAATAAAGCCATGCCCAAACAACTCTCACATTTTAAACTAATTAGTTTGGGACAACAGATTTAAAGTTAAACTCTCATCACTCAGATTTCCATATTTCAACAGTGGTGGTAAACATTCTCGTTTCTGTTTTCAATCTCCTAAATCAGGCATTCTTAACTTGAGGTTTATGAATACGCTCAAGGAGTATGAACTGCTTACAACTTTATACAAAATATGAGTATACAGACACATAGGGAGTGGGTCCACAGGGTTTATAAAATGCTCTTCAGGGTATATGACCATAAATGGGTTAAGATTAACTCCTATATCGGGGAAGCTGGGATGGCTCAGCAGATTAAGCACTCACTTTGCAGCCCCAGAGCCCAAGGATCGAATCCCAGGCCAGGCCCAGGTGGACCCATATGCTAAACTGGGGTGTGCCCCCAGTTCAATTCTTTATTTTTTTATTATTATTATTTTTTAATATATTTTTGTTTTATTTTATTTATTTATTATTTTTGACAGAGAGAGAGAGAGAGAGAGAGAGAGAGAGAGAGAGAGAGAGAGAGAGAGAGAACTGAACTGGGGGAGCTCCCAGTTCAGCATATGATTCAATCCCTGGTCCCCAGCGCTGCAAAGTGAGCACCTAACCCACTGAGCCATCCCGGCTTCCCCCCAGTTCAATTCTTGCCAGGGCCTATGCGGGAGGTTCCCGGCCCAGTTCCTGCCCTGCGCAGCTCCGTGCCCACCTGTGAAGTGAAACTATATGAAAAACTAATGCTGTCAACTACAGAAACTGCTCTGGGCCCTCTCCCGTCTGTCTGTCTGTCAAAAACAAAAAAAATAGATCTTTAAAAAAAAAAACGTTTTTTAAAAGAATAACTCCTATATCAAGTTATTAGAAAATATCTACAGGAAAAAGGACAAAGAATAATTCCACTTAAATACAGTACTATTGTCATTCAAAGTAAATACATTTAGACAAGTTAAATTCATCACTGTTCTTGAAATATATCAACTATATAATTTGCTCAGTTTCATTTGTAAAAAGCTCACTAGTTTGAGAGGCAGACTGCGAAAATACCCTATGTCAAGACGCTAGTCAAGTGGCTAGCACACAGAGTAAGCACTCATTAAATAGTAGTTATTATTAAAAAGTTTCCAAAGACTGGTTCTCTCTGTGAGCAAAGGCACTCACACTTAACACTACCTGTAAGAATTAGGAATCTGCAAACATGGAACAAAGTAAACTTAACTGGAAGCTATCCACAACCTTGGATTTAATAAAGTGGGTGTTCTGACCAACTAAGCCAACCAGTCACAAAAGTACCAAGGAAAACTTCCTATTTTTCCTTTATATCCTATTTCTTCACATGTTTAAGTCAGTCAACAAACACTTGTTCTCTGGCTTCTTAGGGCCTCAGGGCTACCGTATTTTTTTCTCCAAGTATTATTCTATCATTACCTTTTATATTCTGAAACACAGGGCAGTTCCAAAAAAAAAGCCAAGCTTTAGATTTTCTTCCCTAAATTCTATTCCAGACATCAAAGACGCAATCTCAGCCCCACCTTCTACAGGAAAACAGTGGAATAGTCTTGACCACGCTCCTCTCCCTGTTAAGATTAAACAAACAAACAAACAAAAAATGTGTGGGCATTTTGCCTACGTAAATCTTACTAAAACTCCAAAGAGTGGTATGAAGCTGGTAAGTCACACATCTAAAATACCTCTGTGGTACTGGCATCCTACACTCATTTTTTATTTCTCTTCATCTTAAAACACAAAGTATTTTTTAGCAAATCTTTAAAAGTCTCAAGACCTTAAAAAGCATTTTACCTGCCCCTAAATATTTTCATATATTAGGAGACAAGAATAGATAACATGAGCAAATGAAAGCTATTCTTAATAAAAAATGAAACTTAACTATTATAAACTGCCAATAGTAAAACCATCACATATGTTTAGTCAAAAGTTGCCAAGGAGATAAAACATATACATAGCCAAAGGATTGCTAATAAGATGTGAATATAGCAAGATGTTAGCACATAGGCAAATTACAAAAATTGCATCCAGAATTCTTAAAAAAAGGACAAATATCCAAGAAATAAAATTACTCAGAGAGCAAAGTTTTCTTTAAAAGCCAACTAAAGAATTGGCAAGAGAACACTTGATTCTGAAGTTCTTCCATCTTTAAGACAACACTTTTAAAAACTTTAGAAGATTTAATTGCTGGATTATTAATTTATAAGAAAGTGTCAACATCCCTCATTTTAACTTAATTATGATGAAAAGGAACAGAAAAATTTTAAATGCAAAAGATTTTAAAAGATCATCCACTACACAAAACTTAATATGCATTTTGTGGAGATTCTACACAGCTACTGGAAACTTACATACCCAAACAATTAATTACACACGTTAATTCTCTACAGACATTAAGAAATCATATTCTGGAGAAAATACTGGTTATGTTTCTTTAAACTTTTCTGACTTTTTCAAACCACTGCCAACACTATCAAAAAGTCAAGACAACCAACAAAAAGACAACTTACTTTTAGTTGATTTTCAGCTTCTTTTCAAATAAAAGAGATCCTAACTAAAAACTATATGAAAGCCAATAATGATATGCTTATTAATAAAATATACTTCCAGACAGATGATAGGACTGATAAACTTTCTTTTATTTTCAAATCCTTAAGTTAAAAGATAGATTTAGGGGAAGCTGGGATGGCTCAGTGGGTTAAGTGCTCACTTTGCAGCCCTGGGGACCAAGGATGGAATCGAGGACCCATATGCTGGACTAGGGAGTGCCCCCAGTTCAGTTCTCACTGGGGTGAGACCCCGGCCCAGTTCCTGCCTGGAGCAGCTCCGTGCCCACCTGTGCAATGAAACTATGTGGAAAAACCAATGATGTGCAACTATGGAGACTGTTCTGGGCCCTCCCCCTTCTCTCTGTTTGTCTCTGTCTCTCTGTCAAAAACAATAAAAATAAATCTTTAAAAGACAGATTTGTTCAAAGCACAGTGCTGGGGGGGGAAAAATTGCCAAATGTGAGTCTACAATGACAGGAGAGCAAAATTTAAGGAACTAATTAAATCTTGAACCAAGATATTTAAAAAAAGGAAAACTATAAACAAAAAAAATACTATAAAATTTTTCTGCATTAAAGAACCATAGTTGATCCAAGTAGACTACTATAGTTCTTCCTACTGTCATTAACTGGAACATTTACGATAGGTACACATTCTTTAATCTGAACACATTCCCTGTAGATAGAGCAGCCAAAATGATTTTCTTGACACTAAAAAACCTATTAGAAGCTAATGGATTAGGAAAAATGTTTCTGGTATGAGAATAATGTTAAGTATGTTTCAACAAGTGTGCTAAAATAATCACTGCCTGCTTCACGTCCTAGATCAGAAAATCAGAATCTTTCTTCAGATTTCCAGAAAAATTAAAACTCTGACTCTATCTACATTCTCTACTGTTCAGATTTCACTTCCAGTTGCTGTTTGTTTTTATCTGTACTCCAAATTCAAGTGAGTCAGTCATTAATTACCCTTAATTTCTACCATAAATATGACCTGGGGTCATCAATTCTAGTAAAACAGATAAATTACATGGAAACCAGGCAACGAGACAACTTAAAATTTAAACAATGACTGATAATATTTCTTATTCTCCTCACCCCAAAACCAAAAGCTTACAATTTAAAGATCATAAAGCAAAAGCATTCAGTTAAAAAGCTACCAACAAGTAATCATATGTCAACCAATATAAATCTAAAATCCTGTTCCCTCTGAGAATCAAATTTTTTCTTTTGTCATGAACTCATCATGGAATTATGAAAAACACTCACCTATTAAAAGTTTTAATTTAAGAAAAAACACAAGATTTTAAAGTATAGAACAGGTGTTAAAGTAAATAGGTTTATATGTGGGTGATAAAACTAAGAATTTCTTTCCTTCTTTTCTCTATTTTCCAAATTTTCTCTATTTTTATGATGGTCACAAATTTCATTAAAGAAGAAAATGCTGAAGTCAAATTGCTAAAAATCTTGCTATCTGTTCTTGTAACCTTCTCTAATAAAAATATCATTTACTCTCACACCTCAAGTTATTTTCACTAATGCTTTTCCAAAGTTTTCCCAAACTCCTAGATTATTTTACTAGACACAATATAGAATATAAATACTGGCATACTTAATGCCAGAAAAAATATAAACATGATTTCTCGGTTTATTCTGTTGCGGTCTCTAGAGTGCTCAAAGGAAAGAATAATTTGGCACTGTATTTCCTTAAGAATAACTATACTTGCCCTTTACTATTCTTTCTTCTTCCCCCTTGAAAAATCCTCCTCTTGCCCTTCTACTTCTCCAAGTCCATTACTAATAATTACCTAACAGATCTTTTCCATAGCCTTCCTGAACCCAGCTAGACAACTTCAAACCTTTACCCTCCTTTGAAATCTTACTGCTCCGATGATGCATGTCACAACATCTGGGGCTTGTTACTGGTATTTAAAATACACACAATCTATTTTTCATATTCATTATAACTCCTGGAGGGTAAGGATGATTATTCCTAAATCCTAGCACTACTTGAATGTCTTAAGAGTGCTTTTAGTTTTTCAAATTCTTTTACATACACACTTAAACCTCACAACTATCCTGATAGGAATAATGACTACTATCACCTTATTTTACAAGAGAAACAAATTCAGAGGCTAAATAGCGTTATGGTTCTGTTCAACTAATCTTCAAGAACTATTTTCAGTACTAAATATATGTAGTAAATATAAGAAACTTCTTGAACAAAGGAGGTTTACAACCTCCAAACCTCCAAAAAGTGACAAATCCATGTATTTTATTGTTGCCAGTAAAGCTACTAAATTAGGGAAATCAAGTTCAAATATGTTCAACTTTGCAAAACCAACTTTGTCCTTGGAGCCCTTTACAAAGAAATTTAAAAAACTGCTAACATAGCAAATAAGGCACTATTAGAACACTATCCTCAACTTCCTACGGTTTATAAAATTTTAATAAAAACTATGGCTTCTGTTTAATACAAAAAGGGGACATTTCAGCACCAAACCACAGTATTACAAAATTTAAAGTCAGAATGCATTTTGCAAGAACCATGTGACACACACATGACAGTCAGCTAAACTGATGGGTGACCCTTTTAGAGGAAATGTTTAGTAGTTGACCAAAGCAGCAAATAAACTCAATTTTTAGAACAAATATTCGCTTTTGCCTTAAAAAAATTTTTTTTACCCTCTCCCCCAAAGACTTCTGACACTGAAGAGGAATACCAACTAAATCTCCGATTATACATTAATTTATATATGCAAACTGTAGGAGAGGTTTTTTTAAAGGCCTCTAAGGAGAGCCAACAAAGTCTTCCAAAGGAAAGTGAACACCAGTTCCCAGGAAAAGTGCCAGGTGTGTCACATCTGCTGTGGTGACTTCTTGAGTAAGCAAGAAAAAGAAATGCATTAACTTTTCATGACACGTCATGGGACCTCATTCCCTATCTGCAAACATTCAAGTAGGTAATACAAAACCTACAGATCTATCATAGGGCCCATTCGTTTCTCTTTCAACCTTACAGCAAAGTCTTCCTTTAACTGGTAACATCAGACAGATGTTGGTTCCTACATTTTAATCGTGTTTTTCTTGACCTACACAAGACAAAATAACTTTAGTGTCCTCTAAAAATAAAAAATCTCACAAATGCTCAGGTTTTTAGGAGACAGTGGAGCCTGGCAAGTTCTTAAAGAACTCCAGGAAATAACTAAAATAGAAAACTAGAAACTTGAAATCATTTCTCACCATCTACTCATTCCCCTCAATCCCACGCAGTCCTGAAAAGCATCCATATTACCTGCAACCTGGCGGGGAGGGTGGAAGAGAAAGAGCCAACATGCTCAAGATTTACAAGTAAAGCTGGTTTCCACCCAGACGATTCTGACAGCTCCGCAGAGTGCGGGCGCGGGGTCTGACAGTGCCCTCTAGGAGAGTCTCCCACCCTATTCTCTCCCCTTGAAAACAAGTCCTCCTTAAAAAGTCACACTGCCTCCAAGATGTGCTATCCCTTCCCACCGCCCCATCACCGACTCCCGAACGCCCCACACCCCTCAGCAGACTGCTCCCCCGCACCAGCTCGGCACTCAGGCCGTCCACTCGAACCGGGTCCAGGCCCCCAAGGGTCACCCCTCCGGCCTGACCCCTCCCCAAGGCCGCCGCTCCTCCGTCAGACAATGGGGCCCGACTCCCAGCCGCCCGCCTCTCCTATCCCGTCACCTTCACCTCACCCCGGCCGAGGACCCCATTGCCGCCCAGCCCTCCTTGCCCCCTTTAAGCTTTCCCAAGCTGCCCCACGGACCCAGCCGACCGATGCTCTCCTGCACTCACTATTCAGGATTCATGCTGGACATGTCACTGCAGCTGCCGCCGCCGCCACCGCCGCCCTTGCTGCTGCAGCCGCCGACCTGACTCTCCACGCCACGGGTAATCGAAGGAGAGGAATGAGATAGGCTGTTTCAGGAGAGCAAACGTCTTCCTCAAATCCGTCCGCTTAGACCACAATCTGCAGCCGCCGCCACTCAGCTATCGCTTCCACCCAAAATGGCTGCCGGCGAACCAGGAAATAGGAAAGCCTTAGTCCAAGGGGCCTTTACACAGCCCAGAGGGCGGCCGCACCGCATGGCATGCCGGGAAAGAGAGTTACTAGGGCGTATGTGGTCGCTGGGGACTGACGGTGAAGTGTGAAGGCCAGGACTCGGCTTCCCGCCAGGCCATGCGCCTTTGGCGCATGCGTACTTGAGAGGTTGTTGCCCTCCCTATTCCCCATTCTCTCTCTGCCCCCTCTCCGCCCCTCTCTTCTCTCCTCCCCTCCGACTCTCTGGCTAGGACTTCGCTCGGACTCCCCCTAGCGGATTGGCTAAGGCCGAGCGGCCCTGGTGATGTCATCAGTGAAACGTGGCAGCCGGGCGAGTCAGCGTCCTACAGGGGAGGGGGTGAGGAGGGGCAGAAGGCGGTGCTGGCCGCCGACGGAGGATGGGGGTGGGGGTAGGACAGGGAACTCCGAGGGGCGAGGAGAGAAGGGTCCGAACCCCGAGGATCGCCAGAGTACGGAAGGGGGTTTGGAGGACGCCCTTGGCTGGTCCTGGTCCCTTGCGCCCTTTGCTATCCTGACCAGCTTAACTAGGCTTGAGCTTTTTCTGCTGATTCCAGGACGTCCTCTCTAAGGAGTCAAGGAGCCTCTGCTGAAAACGTAGTCTCTGGAAAACACGAAGCCCTTCCTTCAATTTTCTCCCTCATTCACTTAACCCCACTGGGTCCGGTCATCTTCCATTTTTGACCGCAAGCACTACCATTTTCTTTTTTTTATTTACTATTCCCTTTCAGCCCTGCTCTGACCTCCGCAGCCTGGATATTGCAGTAGCCTCTGAGTGGACTGCCTGCCTCTATCTGTTCTCTATTCCAGGCCGTTTGCACACAACACACAGCCAGATCTTCCTGGAACAGCACTTCCATCACGACTTCACAACTCTCAATGGCTCCACACTACGTGGACGGGACACAACCCAGAGTCATCCAAAAATTTAGGGTGTTCCCTGGTCTCAGCCTTCAAGTTGAATTGTACTTACGGTATTTTTAGTTGTTTAATATTGAGCTGTCCTGCAAGATTGGAAAGTAATATGTGATAGAAACCTGCAGTTCATCACTATATAATGCCTAGAAACTGGGAATACTATTAATACATTTTTAAAAACCTTATGGTCTTAACAGCTCTCTTTAATCAGTTCAGGAGTTTAAATCTCCATTAAACTTTAACATATTATCTTGGGTTATTTCATTACAAAGGGCATACTATAATACATTGTCCAAAGTTTATCTTCCAACTTGTCTAAGAACCAGGATAACTAACCCCCAAGAGTGATTGCAAAATCACTTTAAATTCCCATGGCACCAAATTATGGAAAGAATTGAAGGCAATTCTTATTTCTACCTATTTACAAACTACACCCCTTAACCCCTAAATTCCAGCATGTGCCTTACTTGACAGCCATGTCAAAGAGTACACTGAAACTCTTTCACATCATTGGCTTCTGAGGTCACCCCACCAAAATTATCCTGAATGAATCAATGATAGACATCAAATGTGTTTATTACCCTAGACTCTTGTCCTTTTCCTGCTTATTGTAATTTCTCTTTTACATTGACTTCCTTCCCAAACTTAAAGTCTCAGTTTAGCTGATGTGAATAATATAGGTATTTAGTGTGAGTGTTTTAAGAGTAGCTACTTTTATAGTTCAGATTAATAACTTAGAAAAATTTATTAAACTAGTGTGAGCCCTATTGGTTGCCCTATAGTTGAACTCTTCTTTCTTCCTTTTAGTCTTTCTTCCTTCTTTTTTTTCCTTTCCCTTCTCTTCTCTTTTTCTTTTATCAAATATTTATGACCTGGCACATAATAAATATGTTTGGAACTTGTGCTTGAAACCATGAGGAATACAAAGGTGAATAATTAACAGCTTTCTGCAAGAAGATTATAAGCCAGTGAGAGAAAGGTGTACACACAAATAAGGCCTACAAGGGATAATGCAAAAATAAGTTAAAATAATATGAAGTGTATAGGGATAGAAATCAGATCAGTGATTACCGGGAATTAGGAAGAAGAGGAATTATATCTACAAAGGGACAGAAGGGAACTTTTTTGTTTGATGGAAATATAGTAATTATACACCAATTTTCAACTATACAGGAGTTCAGCACCCCTAACCTCTGCATTGTTCAAGGATCACGATGATCATGGTTAGTTATTCAACTGTATATGCTTGTCAAAACTCATAGAACTATATACCTAAAAGGGTGGATTTAACTATATATAAATTACCGTATACCTGAATTATAAAACTGATATCCCAAAAATGATATGAGGGAAGTACAGAGAAGGGAAACAATTCCAACTCAAACTACTGGGAATGCTTTCATGAAGGAAATGATATTTGAATTGGGCCTTGAAAAAGATTAAAATTTTGATCTTTGGCAGAAATGGGAGAAAGAGAGTCATTCATCCTAGAATGACAAAAGAATGTGAGCATAACACTAAAAGTGTGAAGATACACATGTGTTTAAGGAATAGTTCCATGAAAGATGAAGTGGGAGACATTGAGGTTAAGGTGAGATCATGGGAAGCCCCAAATGTCCACTAAGGAGTTTCAACTTTATTCATAGACAGTAGAGAGTCAAGAAAATTTCTGAGAAGAAAAGTGAGGGGCTCAGCTCAGTGTTTTAAAAGGAGTTCTGTAGAGACTGCAGGAGGTAGGAAGATTAGTTAGGTAATTAGATTCATTTAGGCAAAGGTGGTGTGTCCTGACCCACTGCAATTGTATCAAGAATAGAAAGGAGAGGAGATTCCAGAGAGGAGGAGATAGAATCTGAAGGTGTGGAGGGAGGGAGGAGCTAAAAGTGACCCAGAGTTAGCCAGTTTACCTGCCTACCAGTTGGGAAACAAGGCCCCAAACCAGTCAGGGGAGGGTGGACTTGGAGTGGCGTAAAGGAGGAAGACAGGTAGTGCTATACAGTTGGAGGTGAGGGTTAAAACTGCCCTGGTGTGGAAGTACTAGACCACAGTGATGCACCACTTACTGGAGTATGTTCTGAGAAATGGGTCTTTAGGTGATTTCATCATTGTGTGAACATCATAGTGTGTACTTACACAAACCTAGATGCTGTAGCCTATGGAACCTGGGCGACAAGCCTGTACAGATGTTACTATGCAAAACAACACAAGATTAAATCAAGCGCAAGAGAAAATGGTGTGGTATGGTGAAATCAAGAGACATGGTATGTTATCAAACCAGTGTCAGCCCAATAAATTTAACAATAAAAACAAAATTTTTTTTTAAAGAGACACCTCAAAGAAAGAGACATGGTAAACAAGAGATGTATGAGGCTGCTGTTAGTATAACATAGCATAATGTTTTATAACAAATTCTTTTTACAAGTAGAAAGAGTACAATCTAAAATAACAATAGAAAGCATAGTATCATAAATACAGAAGCCAGCAAGTCATTTATGATCCAAGTTTTATGGACTGTGCATAATTGTATGTGCTATATTTTTATACAACCGCCAGTGCAGTAGGTGTGTTTCCACCAGCATCACACAAACATGTATTGTGTTGCACTAGGACTTTATGATGGCTACAACATCACTAGATGATAAGATTCAGCTCCATTATGATCTTATGGGATCACCATTGCGTCTGTGGTTCATCATTGGCTAAAATGTCATCATGCAGCACACAACTATGCCAGACATTGTCTCCCTTCTAAATCAGCACAAAAAATAAGCCTCAAACACAGAGAAAGCCAAGCACTAATTATAGCAATACGAATAGACTTTATTCAGTAAAAGCTATTGCGATAGGGAAAAGGGGCCCAGTATGCACTAAATTTAATGTCACTAAAACAATGTTTTGAAAGCTGGGGTGTGCTAAGGAAAAGGCATTGATGGGTGTTAAGGGTGTTAGTCTGTGTGATTAAGCCCCCTGGTTTTGTTACTTGGCTTTTATCTGAAAGACAGACTTTTTGCATTTTTAAGAGCAAGGCCCGGGTGCAAGGGAGAGCACTGGGCTGGGAGTAAGTGAACATGTGTACTTCAAAGAGACAGGAAGCAGGGGAAGATTTATAATGGCAAGCTTTCTAAAGAAACTGCTTTAAGAGGGGGTTCTGGAACCTATCTTTCTATCACCAGGTTAGGGCTGGAACAAACAGTAAATTCTCCAGGCAGCACTGACCTTTCACAGGCTGGCATTTTAAGGAGGCTGGGGTTATCCTAGACCGTAGCCTTGAGCTGTTAGAAACTATCCTGGTGTTTGTTCAAATCTCAGGTATGTGGGTGAGTGAGTGGACAAAGCATTTGTGCTAAGGGCCTGTAGTTTCTACAGGCCAAGGTTGAGACCTACTTGAGAAGAGGTCTCAAAGGAGCCTGACTAGAGTTTGGTCAAGGAAAGAGTTTTTGTCACCTGTTCTGTCAGACAGAACTCTGGATTCAAGATGCCCAATGGGGGAAGCTGGGATGGCTCAGTGGGTTAAGCGCTCGCTTTGCAACCACGGGACCAAGGATCGGATCCCAGTTCCGACCTGTGCAAACCCATATGCTGAACTGGGGTGTGCTTTCCTAGTGGGAGGCCCCCAACCAAGCTTCTGCCCTGCTCGGTCCCACCCATCTGTGTGGAACAAACCATGTCTAAAGCTGATGATGTACAACTATGGAAACTGCTCTGGGCCCTTCCCCCTCTCTCTGTCTCTCTGTCTCTGTCAAAAACAATAATAATAAAAAAAAATGTCCAATGATTGTGAAAAACATCCCTTTATTTCAATGGTTCTAAAGCCCCACATTTAATCTACATATATTAATACCGTAGTAGGCAGCCATGGTGAAAAATCTTAAGGGAAATTGTAAAGTTGAAAAATGTTTCCAGGGTTTAAACTTTTCAGTTGCTACTGCCCACTTGCTATGGATATGCCCTCTTCATACCCAATCTTACTTCAAACATATACTCTCAATACACATTAAACTCATCCGAACTTCAGTTTAAGCTGTTTTCCACTTCTATCTGTCCCCACCCTTCCCAACCTATAGAAGAGCCACTATTGTCTCAGGGGTGAGAGATACTTTAAAGGGGAGCTTAGCACTCCACCTCTGCTTTCTCCCTCCAAGACAGTAAAGTAGAGAGGATTTAGTAATTTAGACTCTTGTATCTCTACATCCGCCCCTATTGTGTCCCCTTCACCTTGAGCATTGAGTCTTCAGAAAAATTCTCTCAAGCTGAAAGCAGCCTCTCACAATAATGCCCGCTGGTACACCGATGCAGATGGGTTCCTAGAACACACTCACCTAGCCAGGGATACCTGTACAACAAGGGACTCACCCTCCAGAAGATAATTCTGGTTTTTTTTTTTGGGGGGGGGGCTCCTTATATTTAGACAGGCTTTGTAGTATCTCAAAGGAAGGTGAGGGCAAAATTGGGCTATTTACTAAACTTTAAAGGTCTGGTTTAAGGTGGGTCTTTCACTGGGGAGAGAAATCTTGGTTAACACTGGATAAGGATCATGATATAATAGTTCAAGATTGGTAGACACAGCAATTGAGGCAAAGGATTGAAGAGTATTAGAGCATAAATTGTCATTTGATTCTTTACTTTGAAGAGTTGATGAGTCTTTCAAAAAGATCCTATAATGAACAAAAAAGTTCTTTGTAACTTTTATCTTTCTGGTTAAGAGTTTCCTAGAATAGTAAAATTATGATGATGGCAGCAATAGAATAGTAAAGTCATGATAATGTATACAGTAAGCTATATAAATTGTCTCATGAACACATAAAAATTATATATATTAGAAGAAAAAGTAATTGTGCAGTTAAGGATATGTAATTATAATTGTAAAATATACTGTGATGTAATTGGGGCACATGACTGGGATACCTCACTTACTCTGCAGTATTCAGAAAAAGCATCATTGAGGAACTTATGTTTGAACTGAGGCAAAATAACAAGTTTGGCTAGATGAAGAAATGGAGAGGTAGGGGTAGAAAGATGAGATAGCATGTGCAAATGTCCTGTGGCAGGAAGAAACATGGTATATTTTAGGACTTGTTAAAAGATCAGCAAAAGGGAAGCTGGGATATCTCAGTGGGTTAAGTGCTCACTTTGCAGCCCAGGGGACCGAGGATCAAATCCTGGCCCCGGACCGTGCAAACCCATATGCTGAACTGGGGAGTGCCCCCAGTTCAGTTCTCACCAGGGCGAGACCCCGGCCCAGTTCCTGCCCTGTGCAGCCCCACCCACCTGTGGAATGAAACTATGTGGAAAAACCAATAATGTGCAACTATGGGGACTGCTCTGGGCCCTTCCCCTTCTCTCTGTCTCTGTCTCTGTATCTCTCTCTGTCAAAAACAATAAAAATAAACCTTAAAAAAAAAAAGATCAGCAAGGCTGGAGCACAGGAATTGAGAGGAAAAGAGCACAATGTAGGCTAATAGGCTGGGTAAGGGGGAGGAGATTGCAGTACACTGCTATGCAGAGTGATTTGTGGGGGTGGTGGAGAAAGGGGGACAAAACATTTTATGCTCTGCAGTCTGAAGATCATATCCCTAGGATCATAGTCTAACATTCTCAAAGCTGTAAAAAGGGTGACAAATGAGCCTTCATGCTAGGCTACCTTAGTAATATCAGACTCAAATTGTTGCCCAACAATAGCAAAACCAGTTCTGGAATATCCTCCTACCTAAGCTCAAACTTGTGATCAAACAGGTTATCTTGATTCTGGTCTGTGTATCTGGTCATGCCTAAGAGGCCATCTAAATTTAAATTAAGGAAGAAGAGTTATTTCAAGCGTTTGATTTTTAAGTGAGCAAATCAATATTAAAAAAAAAAAAGTGCAATTAAAACCACTACTTTATAGTGATTTTTTTTGTTTTATATTCAATCATTCATTAATTCACAAAATTACTTCAATAATGCCTACTAGGGGGAGCTGGGATGGCTCAGCATGTTAAGCGCTCATTTTGCAGCACTGGGAATTGAGAATCGAGTCCTGGCCCTGGCCCGTGCAAACCTATATGCTGAACTGTGGTGTGCTGCCCATACAGAAGGTCCCCAGCCCAGTTCCCGACCCTGTGAAGCCCTGGCCCACCTGTGTGGAACAAAACCTGGTAGAAAACTGATGACATACAACTATGGAGACTGCTCTGGGCACTCCCCCTTCTCTCTGTCTCTCTGTCTCTTTCTGTCTCTGTCAAAAACAAACAAACAAAAAAAACATAGGGGAAGCCAGGATGGCTCAGTGGGTTAGGCGCTCACTTTGCAGCCATGGGGACCGAGGATCGAATCCCGGCCCCGGCCCGTGTGGACCCATATGCTGAACTGGGGAGTGCCCCCAGTTCAGTTCTCACCGGGATGAGACCCCGGCCTAGTTCCTGCCCTGTGCAGCCCCAAGCCCACCTGCGGAATGAAACTATGTGGAAAAACGGATGATGTGCAACTATGGAGACTGTTCTTGGCCCTCCTCCTTCTCTCTGTCTCTATCTCTGTATCTCTCTCTCTGTCAAAAACAATAAACAAATCTTTTTTTTAAAAAATGTTTAAAAAAAACCAAAAAAAAAATCTTAAAAAAAATAATGCCTACTAACTATAAGCTGCCATGTTAGATTTTGAGTGAAATTTACTTTCTGTTTTTAAGGATTCTAAAAAGTTAAAGATAGGGTTAGAATTACAAAGTCATGTGAAATTCTTTATTCAGCAACCTCTTTGTTCTGGTTCTCTATGGTTTTGTAACAAGCGACCCCCAAACAACAATTCATTTTTGTCTCTCATGGTTTTGTGGGTTAACTGGGTTTCAGCTCAGATGTTCTTAGTTAGTGTCTCACCAACCAAGACTCTTGGTTAGTGTCTTGGAACCATTTCAGTTCGAAGTCAACTGGGACTGCCAGGACTGCCATCATCTAATGGCTCAACTAGAGCAGACAGTCAATATGGCTCACTTACCTGGCTGGCCGTTGATGCTGAATGCTGGTCAGGAGCACAGCTGAGGCTGTCACCCAGAGCACCTACATGTGGCTTCTCCACGTAGCCCAGGCTTCTCACAACACGGAGTCTGAATTATGAGACGATGCAACCCAAGAGCACATGTTCAAAAAGTCAGGAGTAGAAGCTGCTGGGCCGGTGAAGAACTATGCCTGGAACTTCCCCAGTGTTACTTCTGCCCTATTCTATTAGAGCAGTCACAGGGCCTTCCCAGATTCAAGGAGAAAAAGACTCCACCTCTTGAGGAGAGAACAACGAGGCCATATTGCAAGAGAGCAATGTAGTAGGGTAGGAGATATCACTGCAGCAATCTGTAAAAATACAATCGACCACATTGGAATAATGATACTATCTGCACAGAAGCTTGTAGCAAACCTTATAATAAAGGGGGAGAGGAATGCAAAAGAACAGTATGCATGGATCTTGCCTTTGAGGTGGTTGTTGGCAAAGCCAAGCTTACACTTGACAGAATGAATTCAAGTACTTGGAAAACTACATACCAGTAAATATGGACAAATGCACAGGAATCTCCTATTCAACATCAGAAAAGCTCTTCTGAAAAGTAAAAAGTGTGAGTGAAAAATATTATTAGGATGTAAATGCTTCCTGATCACAAGACAATTAACACAAATGTTTATAAATAGCTGCTTTGAGTCAAGAACCGTTAATGATTTGAGATTTTTATCCTCCTTGCAAACTAGCAAGTTAAGCATTTACAAATTTGTGGATACTGACCAAAGGCAAATCTCCTGGGTTAGTGACAAAGGACAGTTTATTACAGCAATAGCAGAAGCCAGAGAACTATCATTGTCTTACATCAGTTCCCTAATTTGAATTCCTAAAGATGACAAAATGAGAGCCAGGGGATACTTCCACATAGTGGTTTCATTCCAGGAGAGGAACCCCAAGCTTAGGAAACCCCACTTTTGTATAATGGGCAGCTGGCAAACCCATTTTCCAATGTTTGCTCCATAAGGAGACATTATCTTTATTATACTGCATAGCAAACAAATGTATCTTCTCTTCTGGATGGAGACACTATCTTCATTTTACCAACCTATCCTATCTCTGAAAAATAGTACAGAACAAAAGACTGCTGGTTCCTCTGCTCAGCAGACATGAGAAAATAAGAGACCCATGGAGAGTTGTCTCCCAACATATATGGGTAGTAAAATGCTGTTTTTTCTAAACCAAGCACTGGCTAAATTGTGCACCCCCTTGGTTGACATTTGGCATTTTCAAAATACCTACATGAATTCTAATATTCTAACACTTGTGTTTGGACTTTAACAAGAGCCTTTCCCTAAATATCATTTTATTCTTCAGTTTCAAAAGAGAAAGAAAATTTGCAATATATATTTTTTGTCACCTATATACTGTAAAAAGAGACCATGGAAGAGGATGAAGAAATCACCATTCAACCATCTGTTTATTTCTCCATTCATGCACTCATTCATTCATTTATTGAACAAATAATTACTTAGACCCTGAAGAAGTGAAAAAGACAGTCATGTTCCCTGCTGTCATGAAGCTTATGATCTAGTGAAAGAGACAGACATTAAACAACTAATTACACAGTGAATTGCTTATTAAAATTGAGGAAATCACTCTGAAAGACAGAAGAGTCTCTTACTTGGGAAATAAGGGAAGGCTTATTTGAATGAGATGAGGTAAAGGAAACACAGTATCTTAGTGAAAAGAATTACAAACAACCTAAAATTTCAACTCTCAGGGTTTAAGGATTATTTTCCATTCATATAATGAATGGATGTAATGTAGTCACTAAAATTTTGTATTGTGAGAGTATTTGGTGGTATGGGATAGGGCTGACCATTTTCTATAGGTTTCTAAAGGATGTCACAAAGTAATATGTACTATATCTTTCAACTAAAAAAAAGATATGTGCACATGAGGAATGAACAAATTGTGATATGTTCCAGGATAGCTCAGCAGATGAGTACTTGCCTTGCAACCACGAGGTCTAGGGATCAAATCCGGGCTTCAGCCCAGGCAAACCCATGTGCTGAATGGCGGGGCAACTGGTTACTATTGGGATGGTGCAGTGGCGAAGGTACTCACCTCCCACGGGCGGGTCCCAGTTTTGTTTCTGCCCCACACAGTCCCACATCCATCTGTGTGGTATGAAACCATGTCACAACTAATGACGTACAACTAGGGAGACTGCTCTTGGATTCTCACTGCCACCCACTTCTCTCTCTCTCACCTTCACTTAAAACAATAAAATAAATCTTAAAAAATAAGTAACAATTAAAAAAATGAATTTGTCCTCACATATCAGCTAGGTAGAGCTCAAAACTATAAAGCTGAGAGAAAAGTGTTGCAAAATTATACATGCCACATGAAATCACTTATAACAAGGTTAAAACGTACAAAAATAGTGCCACATCTTGATTGTAGATATGTATTATTTATTTTTTTAAAAAAAGAATAGTACCTGGCACATGAAAAGGTGCTTATGGCAGGTTACATTTTCCAAGACAGCCACTTTAAGATTTCTCATTTATATGATCTTCCTTCAATATGACATTTACATTCCTCCCATCAAGAAGTGTCAGGGGGAAGGGAGAGTAATCTATGTTCCCCTTTCTTTAAGGTGGGTGGGCTTATGACTCTGGGGGAAATAATGCCGTGTGACTTCTGAAGGTAGATCATAAAAGGCGACACAACTTCTACTTGGTCTTCTTGGAACATTTCCTTCTGGAATCCAGCCACCACGTTGTGAAAAAGCCCAACCCATATGAAGAAGCCACATGCCATATTCCAGCTGGTGGTCCTAGATGAGATCTTAGCCAAAAGCCAGGGTGAGCACCAGATCTGTGAGGAGGGATTTAAGATGATTTCAACCCCAGGAGCCATCTGACTGTAGCCTCATGCAACAACCACCTAGCTGAGCCCTGTCAACCCACAGGCTAGTAAGAACTAAAAACACAGTTATTGTTCTTACCTTGAGCCAGTAAGTTTTGGGGTGGTTTATAATGCAGCAATAGATAACTGATATCATGTTATATGAGTGTTTATTAAATAAATAGTAGAGTATAAAAACAGAGACAAGAAGTGTACCTGTCAACTTCAAGCTAAGAAATGCATCTGGGAAGGAAGGGAAGAAGATTGAGAATGCAGAGGACTTACTATCTCAGTTCTTTAAATACAAACAAAATATAGCTAGGAAAAAAGACAAAATTGGCATTTGTTAATTTGAGGTTTAAAAGTTTTTAATTAAAAAATTGTTTGTCCAGCTCTCCCACCCCCAACACACACATACTCCTCCAAAAAGTAGTTATATGTGTACAAAGGGAACTCTAAACCTACCAGGTCTCATCAGACGCTAGGTCGCCTGCCAGAGGAGCCCGGGAGCCTTGAGAGGCTCCTGTATGTGCTTGTCAGAGTGGGGAGGGGCACTGGGGCCAAGAGAATAAACTAAGAGGCCAGATGGGATGTCTCAGCCGGCATTGCACTCTTCACGATCTAGGGGTGACTAAGCAGTAGGAAGGCCACCATATATCCTATTAAAGGTTACCTCACCTCTCAGCTAACCTATCTCTGATGCAAGAACCATGTCACACCAGGGCCTCCTGGAATGGAAGGGAGGAATGTGGAGGCACCAGAGAGAACAGACATTGCTTAGCACTCATCTAAACATAGGGCCCTGCCAGGGCATCACAGACCCCTCACAAAGGGCACACTTCTGATCTTGCATAAGATCTGGGAGGAAATGAGTCCTGTTTGGAAAGAATTAAGGAGACTAGAGGGCCGAAGGAAGGGAAACTGGTTCTCTGTCAAGGAGCTTATATTTGCTGGTGAAAACACTGGTTGGTATGTGTCTTGCTACCAGAGTCTCTTTGCAGACTCTGCAGGCATGTTGGAGCTCTGATGGGAGATCTGCCCTGCCGCATAGCCCAGGCCCACATGGTGGTAGAACAGACAAGAAAATGGGATGAGGGCAGCAGTGCAGATTCAAGAGCACAGGAGGACACCAGGGAAACGGAACATTTTAAATGATCACCCTTCCCCCTCCCAAATAAAACCAAAGGTCAAAAAATCATAAACGAAGGAAAGCACATGGGAGAGCACAGTAGAGCTAAGGTGACCAATTTTTTTCCAATGAAAAGGAGGACAGCTGATTCTGGGTGGTGAGCACATAATGCGAAGCATAGGCGATGTGATGTGGACTTGTACATCCGGAAACTATCTAATTGTTCCAATCAATGTCAGCCCAATAAATTTAACAATAAAAAAAGAAAGAAAGAAAGAAAGAAAGAAAGAAAGAAAGAAAGAAAGAAAGAAAGAAAGAAAGAAAGAAAGAAAGAAATTTCAGAACCAAAAAAAGAAAAGAAAAGGAGGACATCTAGTATTACATATCAAAAAGGAGGACATCTAGGAGGACACTTTTCGAGGGAGGACAGAACTTCCAAAAGGAGGACTGTCCTCCCTAAAGGAGGATGGTTGGTCACCTTAGAGAGCAGCTAAGAAGGACAGAATAGTATGTTGTTGCCTAGGAACATATTCTGAGCTTAGTCACCCTTGTAGAAGACAGTATAGTGATGAAAGAGTCCCTACAGTAGCACTTCTCAAACTATCTCAGATTTTTTCATTTCCAATCCAACATGAACAAAATTTGCGGCCTGTCAGTGGACCCAATCTTGAATAGCACTGCTGTTTTAGGAAGGCAAACCCCATATTGTCCAATTTTATGATAAATAGGTCTCTTGTAAATGAACCACTATTGAAAGGAGGGAACTCCTTATTACATTCTTTATTAGTTTTCTAAAGATCCATTCAGTTTCTATGGTTTATTTTTCATTGCTGCATCGAATGAAATTGGCTCATTCTAAGTCAATAATTTTAAATGATTTTGGTGGAAGAAATTAGAGCAGGCTTGCATTTCATTTAACTCCATCTCAAGTCTTAAATATAGAATAAGACAAATTTTCCAGAGATTCAGAAGCTATGCTACTTTTCCTAACTGGCAATTTTTATTAATTGATTCACCAGTTAAGAAAAAAAAAAAAAAATGAGGAGAGAAACTCTGATAGTTAATCTGGAGTGTGGGTTGTGAAAATTGAAGAGTATAAAATTCACTACTCTTGAGACATCTTGAACCTGCCTAACCCTGAGTCAGGTACACCTGTTTCCCAAGACAACTTTAAAAACAATGCAGCTAGTCACCTGGCCAAAAGAAAAAAGAAATGAGTTTTACGCAAGGACATGAATTTGGAGCGTAATGAGGCACACAGGATTATTGTAACACAATCAACATACGCAATTTAGGAGTGATTAAATCTTGTCCCAGAAAAGCTCATATGGATCCATGCCACGATGACCCAATTATTTAGATTTTTTTTTTTACCTTTCTGTCATCATTTGCTCATCTGTGACCAAAAATGGATTTGAACTACTCTAAGATAAAATTTAAGGTCACATGGTCTTTGTTATTCTCAGATTAAACAGTAGCAGATACAAAGACTTACAGTAAAAAGCAAAATAAATAAAAAATAACCTGACCCTGAACCGCCAGATGAGGCCATGCACATTTTGATCTTTGGGTTATCATCCTTGGTAGTTTTATATTCTTCCATTTCTTTTTCTTTCTTTTTTTTTTTTAAGATTTATTTTTATTGTTTTTGACAGAGAGAGAGACAGACAGAGACAGAGAGAAAGGAGAGGATCCAGAGCAGTATCCACAGTTGACAGCATTAGTTTTCCATATACGGTAGTTTCACTCCACAGGTGGGCGCGGGGTTGCACAGGACAGGAACTGGGCTGGGAGCCTCCCGCATAGGCCCCGGCAAGAACTGAACTGGGGGCACACCCCAGTTCAGCATGTGGGCCCACATGGGCCAGGGCCGGGATTCGATCCTCTGGCTCCAGGGCTTCAAAGCCAGCGCTTAACCCACTGAGCCATTCCGGCTTCCCCTCTTTCATTTCTTAGTGCCTTACATTTAAATGGTTGTTCATCTTTGAATGTGTTTTCAGTCACTTTACAAAATTCTTACAAACTTTTTGGGGTGGGCAGTATAGTTATTGTATCTACTTTTGGTGGCAATAGTAAAAATATTTGGCTTGGGCACCAATCAGCTCAAATGAGGGATGAACCACTTGGAAGTGATGCTGGCAGAAAATTCCCAGTATAGCCAGAGCATAGACCACAAGGAAAACTGGTCCTGCTTATTTGTGAGAGAAGAAAATGGATGGTTAGGAAAATCATGCCTGTGGTCACATTGTTAATATTTTCTACTTCAAGGTAGTAGGACATCTGCCAGCCTGTGTGACTTCCCATCTGAAACTCCTTCTCTCTATCATATTTTTTTACCACTTTAAAATAGTGCTGGGGCAGAACATGGAAACAACCAAAATGCCCTTCGATAGACGACTGGATAAAGAAGATGTGGTACATTTACACAATGGAATACTACTCAGCGATGAGAAATGATAAATTACAGTCATTTCTGGCAACATGGATGGACCTAGAGACCATCTTATTAAGCGAAATAAGTCAGACTGAAAGAATCAGGAAACACATGACCTCA
>PVKE010017227.1:0-31013 GCA_004027555.1 Craseonycteris thonglongyai
GACCGGGCGTATAAGACGACCCCCTAATTTTACAGTTAAAACATAGGTTTAGGCCTATATTCGCTGTATAAGACTACAGCCTCGGAAGTGGGGGGTAGTCTTATACAGCGAATATAGGCCTAAACCTATGTTTTAACTGTAAAATTAGGGGGTCGTCTTATACGCCCGGTCGTCTTATACGCCGGAAAATACGGTATGTCTCTAGGAGGGGCATAAAACCATGTTTGTGGGTTATGTAAGCAGGGGTGAATGCCCAAACACACTTCCACATGACTCAATCAGGGCCCAGGCTGCCTCTGAGGTCAGCACAGATACCATTGTACTTTATATTGCAGACACTAAACATAAGATGCTACCACCAGGCCATCAACCACAGATTCCTTTAATAAGAGGATTTGACTAGCTACACATCTGTCCTATCTCAAGTTCCCTAGAAAACAGAACCCAAGGGAAAGTTTATATGCTAATACTTTAGGGTGGGTGCAATCCTAGAGAAGCAAGACCAATGATAAAAGAGAAGAAAAACACTAGGGATGCCGGGAGAGCTCAGTGGTTGGATGCTTGCCTTGCAATTGAGATGTCTGGGGTTCAATTCTTGGCCCTGGGCCTGCACAAACCCATATGCTGAACTGTGGCACAAATGGTAACCAATAGGATGGCTCAGCAGCAAAGGTTCTCACCACTCAAATGAGAGGTCCTGGGTTCTGTTTCCGACCTACACCCACGTGTATGGAATGAAACTACATCACAACAAATGATGTACAACTATGGAGACTGTTCTGGGCCCTCTCCTCATTGCCCTCCCTCTCTCTTTCTTACCTTCTCTCAAAACAGTAAAATAATTTTTTTTTTAAAAGGCAGAAGAAAAATAGGAAAGTCGTACATTATTGAGATGGCCCCCACTTCACCAAAACAAGAAAACAAACAAACAAACAAGCAAACATAGCCTCTGTGGTTATTCATATCAGATGTCTCTAGAGAAGTTATAAACACTGTCTTGAGAAACTCTTTGGTGCCAGAGAATATGAATGATTTATTTGATGTTCCTTCTATTGTGAAAGGTCATATCATGAAATGCTGGAGTTGTGCTGCCTGCTTCCTCCAGGCAACCCCACTGGGGAAACCAGAGTTTTCATAGGTCTGGCAGGTCTAGACTGACCATGGCGGGGCAATGGAGGCCATATGGGAGCCCAGCATGTAGCACCAGGGAAGGCAGAGATAAGGAGCAGGGTTATTAGCTAAAGCAGGAGCAATGTGCATTTCCATTGATGCTGCTCCAGCTGGGAAGAAAGGCAGAAAACTGAACTCCTGGGGTTGGCACGTACTTTCCCACAGCAATTCAACACCAACTGGGTGTACTTCAATTCAAGTCTGATGTTAGCTACTTAGAGTTTACTCAAATCCCACAAATTAAGGGCAAAGCTTCAATTCCAATGCTAACCCCCCAGGGAGTTAGCATCAGATCCAACAGATTAAGGGGACTGTCCTCATCTTAGACACCAGACAAAAGTCTCAGAGCCATCCCACATGTCTGACCAGCCATCTCTAAATTGTTTCTGAGATCCCCCTTCCAGTTTGGTAATGCTCTAGAGTGATTAAAAAAACTCACTGAAAGTGCTATACATATTACATGTTTATCCAAAAGGATACAACTCAAGAGCAACCACATGGAAGAGACACATAGCCCGAGGTCTGGGGGGAGCTCTGTCCCATGGCATGAGGGCATGCCACCCTCCTGGTATGTCAATATATCCACCAATCAAGAAACTCCCCAGGCATCGCTGTTCAGAGTTTTTAACCCAAGTTTGATTGCTTAGGCACGATCGAGTCCAATACTGGCCCAATGATCGAACTCAACCTCCGGCCATCCTTACCTCTCTGGGGATCTGGGGACAGGGCTGGCATTCCAACTTTCTAATCATGTCATTTGCTTTACTGGAAATTAGCTTCTAACCTGAACATGTCTAGGGACCAGCCATGAATCACCTTGTTAGCATAAACTCAGGTATGGTCCAAAGGAGTTCATTATAAACAAAAGAGACCCTCCTTGCACTCAGGAAATGCCAAGAGTTTATGAAGCTCTGTGTTGAAAGAACCTAAATCTCCCAGAGTAGGCATTGCCTACCAGGGACAAAGACCAAATTAAATTTTTATTATATTATAGCATGTCTGAGTGAATCTGGGGAGAGCATGTGAACTGGGCCCAGTATGAATACCACATGGCTTTTTGTGGCTCTTTTTTCTTCCTGTTACTCGCTTCCAAATATAAATTTCAAAAAATGCCTCACTGGTCAATCCAAGGCCATATGCTAATCTTTAGTCATATAACACAGGTATTCAAAACTACAGTAATTCCCCCAAACATGGAACATGTTCAAATGTGAACCACTGAATTTTTTATTATAGAGTGACCCTAAGACTGCTTTTTGGAAAATGTCATTAGATCACAGAATTTTTTTCTATGAACCACTTTACTGTCCTGTTATATTCAGGACTCAGTCTTTTCTTTGGGATTATATAACTATATTCATATCTTTAGTCAAGACTGATAATACATTATTGCATGGATTTTTAAACACACTATTATTCTATTGAGCAATACTATAAGATATAAAATATGTATTTGAAAGAAAAATATTGTGTAATGAATTTTTGGCAAGCACTCTTGTAAATTCACAAATACAATTTCTGGAAGCAATAACACTTTTAAGAACTATTATTTTAGTCATGTTCTGTTTCTGTTATCTTGAGAATGCAGATGTTAGGATGGAGATTTTCACAAAGCTCTGTTTACCTACAAAAAGGGCTTCGTTAGAACCATATTTTATAGCCTTAAAGGCCTGCTAGAGGCAAGACTTGTGCAAATCAGATATTCGTTTTATAAATGGACCCAGGACTAGCTACATAATAGATGTTTAAATAATTAAAAAAATAATAATAACTCAATTCCCCAACTCTAGTCTTTCAAACCTACTCATACTAGCTGATAAAATTTTAAAAGAAAACAGACCTTCTAGAAAGCAATCAGGATACATGTTGCAAGAACCTTTGAAATATTTTGAGAAGATGAATTCAAATATGTATGTCTAAGGAAATTCAGAGCTATTAATACATTATTTTCTATTGGTAAAAATCAGAAATTCACTAAATGTCTATCGATATAAAATTGGATAAATTATAAAACATATATAATGTCATATTATTTAGTCACTTAAACTTATATTTATGAATAATTTAATCTTTTACAAATATTTCTTTTTTAATTTTTAATTTTTTTCAATTACAGTTGACATTCAATATTATATTAGTTTCAGGTGTACAGCATAGTGACTCAATACTTATATTGCGAAGTTATCCCCAATAGAACTAGTACCCACCTGACACCATACATATTACAATTTTGTTAACTATGCTGTACATTACATCCTTGAGAATAATTTGCAACTTCTTAATTCCTTCACCTTTTTCACCAAAGCCCACAATCCCTCTTCCATCTGGCAACCATCAGTTTGTTCTCTGTATATATTAATATTTTACTAAGATTGTATTAAAATGCAATGTTTTAACTTAAGAAATGAAGGCTAAAAATATTACATAAACAGAACTTCAATTTTGTAAAATATATACAAATAGCTAGCTAAACATAAATGCCAAAAAAAATGCTAGAAGTAATTACATCAACATGCAAGTACATTTCTTGTGGAATTAATGTGAGAATAAGCAGACAGACTAATAGATTAGAAAGAACGGTCTAGAAATAGGTACCTATATATTAGAAAAATTATAAGTGAGAAAGCTGACATCTAAAATCAATAATGACAAAAATAGATTAGTTAACAACTTCTATTAGAAAAAGATACCTAACTCTTTGGGAACAAAAATTAGGTTTAATCTTTACCTCATACCCTATGCCCATATAAGCTAAATTAAATATTTAAAGGTTTAAGAGGTTACCTAGGCACCATAGAAAGTAGAGGAGTTTAAGGAATTTGGGGCTGAAGAAGGACTTTTTAAGCAGAAATCCAAGCAAGGATTGATAGATTTTACCACATAAACATATTAAAAATATGTCTTCTGTCAAATAAACAAAATTAAAAGGACAATAGCAAACTATACAAAATTATTTCAAAAAATTATCACTGGCAAAAGGTTAATATCATAATAAGAAAACTATGAAAATCTTAAAAGAAAAATATGAAAAGGACATACAAGAAGTTCATGACAGAAACAACAACAAACAGAAAGACAAAACTTTTGCTCCACCCATGATGCTATAATGTGTATCAATGTTACTCTCCAATGGTAAAAAATTGTAAAATTGAATATGTGTAATAATTGTTTTTAGTCATTTATTAACATATAGTACAGAGCTGAAATACTTAAGAGAAGGGGAATACACCAGATGACCTAACTGTTTACCTGGACTTCTTGTTTTCAGGCCCCTTTCATCTGTTCAGCTTCAGATCGTCGGTCAGAATAAACAGAAATCAAAGTTTGCAGCATATAAGATGCCTCCATTAGAGGGGCAAGATATTGGAGGTGAGGGAGCTTCACAGAGAAACAATCTGCCCATAGAGGTGACTGAATATTTGGATGAACAATAAAGCACGCATGCACAGGAGGTGATTCCGTGTGTCCTGAGAAAGAAGCTACTGAGAAACAGAACTGAACAAAGACTCAAAAAGTCACATTAGCCTGGGGATGGTTGGAATTTCAAACAGAGTGGAGCGACCTCACTGAATATCCTGGCCATTGAGTTGTGATCTCAAAACAACCATGCCTAAGAAATAAGTTTATTTTAGACTCAGCCTAAGACGGCCTTAGAAACACGCTTCCATGGGTTCCACTAAAGAACTTGGTGCTTGCCAGAAAAATGCCCACTATTCTTTAGAGAAAGACATCAAAATCTAGTCTTTTAACAATGGCACCTACAATGTTCAGCATACAATCAAAGTTACTAAGCCTGAATACAAGCAGAAAAATGTAACCATAATTGGGAGGAAAAAGCAATGAATAGAAACAGACTTAGATATAGCACAGGTGTTAAAATTGGCAGAGAAGGATTTTTAAATAGCTATTATGAACAGAGTTGTAGAGATAAAAAAATCTCAGCCAAATAAAAGCATAGAAGGAATTAAATAAAAATTGTAATTATGAAAAAAAAAAAAGAAAAGAAAAGAAAACATATTCTCTGAATGGGTATAACAGCAGATTAAGGACTGCTGAAGAAAAGACGAGTGAATGTGAAAGTGAAATAACAAAAACTATCCAAACAATCCATCTGGAAGCAGATACTAAAAAGTGAACAGAATTTTAGTGAGCCGCAGTACAATGAACTGCAAACAAAATTGGAATCCCACCAGGAGAGAAGAAAGAAATATGAGCAGAAAAATTTTTGGAAGAAATCATAGGCAAATTCCTTATAAATATATGAAAACTATAAACTATCAGATCTAAAAAGCTAGGCCAACTCCAAGGAGAATGGACTCAATGAAAACTGCACCTAGACATATCATAGTTAAATTTCTAAGAAAATAATAATAATAAAAAGAAAATCTTAAATGTGTCCAAAAAAGGGAAATTACATACATTGCATACAACTTCACATATATATAGGTGCACAACATAACTATGACTACCAATGTCTAATCATAGAGATATTTTCAAAAGCAGAATTTCTCTGCAGGAAATGATAAAGAAAGCTCTTGAAGCCAATGAGAACTGATATCTATATATCTATATAGCTATATATCTACATATCTATATATCTATATATCTTTATATACATCTAGATAGATTTTTTTCATAAATGGTATTTACATTAAAGTCTTCTTTTATACTTTTTAAGTTTTTCAAAAGACAATTGAATGTTTAAGTAAAAAATAGTAATGTACTACGGGGCTTATAAATTATCAGAATTAAAATATATGAAAACAATGACACAAAGGCTAGAGGAAGTATACCTGGAATAGTACTGTAAAGTTCCTATACTATATGTTCCTCTCATAAGCCTGTGTTCTTTTCATGAACATGTATGTCTTTGGAAGTGATCATGGAACATTCACAGATTGAGGAAATTATGGTTAATAAAATAACAATATATTACTAAGAACTGAAATCATATAGAATATCTGCTGTTCAATATAATTAAATTAAAAATTCATAACAAAAATCTTAAACATTTCCAAATACAATATATGAAAATTAAACAACATACTTCTAACCCAGAAGTCAAAAATTAAAAACCTCAAGGGAAATTATAAAATATGTTGAACAACAATGAATGCACAATTTTTCAAAATATGTGGATTACAATTAATAAAGTGATTATGTGGAAATTTACATAATGAATGCATATATTAGAAAAGATTTAAAACCGACAATTTTAGCTTTCCTATTAAAAATCAAGAAAAAGGCAAGCAAACTGAATCTTAAGTAGTAAGAAAAAAATAATAAAAACAAGAGCAGAAATAAATGACATAGAAAATAAAAATATAATAAAACAAAAATTGACTTTTTATCTGGAAACTATCTAATTGTTACCAACCAATGTAACCCCATTAAATTTAACAATGAAAAAAAAAAACTCTTAAAAATAAATAAAAAAATAAAAATAAATAAAATGGTTAATAAAATTGATAACTCCTAGATATAAGGGGGAAGGAGAAAGGGACTAAGGGAGTGAGGGGAGAGGGAGAAGGGAGAGGGAGAGAGGGGGTGAGAGAGAGAGAGAAGAAAATGGAAGAGGATATCACTACACATGATACATACATTTATTTTTTTAAAGATTTATTTTTTTATTGTTTAATAGAAGGTGAGAGGGTGAGAAAGAAAGAGAGAGAGAGGAAGAGAGAGAGAGAGAGAGAGAGAGAGAAGGTGGGATGGCCCAGAACAATCTCCATAAGTTAGTTATACATCATAGGTTGTGACATAGTTTCATTCCACACAAGTGGATGTGGGGTCATGCAGGGCAGGAGCCAAATTGGAGTCCTCCTGAATGGGAAGCAAGAACCTTCACCACCATAACATCCCTGTGGTTACCAGTTGCTCCACATTTTAGCGTATGGGTTTGCACAGGTCAGGGCTGGGAGTCAATCCCTGAATCTCGTGGTTGCAAGGCAAGCACTCAACCTGCTGAGTTATCCTGGCATCCCACATAAATTTAAAAGATAACAAGAGAGTTTTCACGTAAAATTTGAAATTTCAGGGGGAAGGCAGGATGGCTCAGTGGGTTAAGCGCTCGCTTTGCAGCCCCAGGGACTGAGGATAGAACCGCAGCCCCGGCCTGTGTGGGCCCACCCATATAACTTGGGTGTGGCCCCAGTTCAGTTCTTGCCAGGGCAAGCTTTCCATGTGGAAGGCCCCCTGTTCAGCCCCCAGCTCACAGGGGTGTGCCTCCCACGTAGGAGGCCCCAGGCCTAGTTCCTGCTCTGCATTGCTCTCATCCACCTGTGTGGAATGAAACCATGTAGAAAACTGATGACGTACAACTATGGAGACTACTCTGGGCCCTCCCACTTCTCTCTGCCTCTCTCTGTCTCTGTCAAAACAAAACAAAACAAAACAAAACAAAACAAAATAAAAACCAATAAAATAAATCTTTAAAAAAAATTGAAATTTCAGATAAAAGAATAAATTTCATTGAAATGTACATTTCAAAACTGACACAAGTAAAATACACAAGGAGACATAAGAAATAACAATGACAGATATGAAACAAAGAGAAAGGAGAAATCAAAATAGCCCCATATCTATTATAAAAATTGAATTTATATAAAAACTTTTTTTTTTACAAAGAAAATTCTACACCCCAGTGGCTTCCATGTTAAATTCTAAAAATGCATTAATAAAAAAAGAGTAAATTTTACATATACTCTTCAGAAAATAGAAGAGTTGGAGAGATATTCCCAATTGGGGATGAGGTTGGCATAATCTGAATTTTGAAACCAGGCAAAGCTTAGTAAGAAATAAAAAGTTATAGGTATAAAAATTCACAACAATTTAGCAGCAAATTAATCTCACATCATATATAAGAACAATGCATGAAGGCCGAGACAGGTTATCTTAGGAATGCAAATTCGCTTCAACATACAAAAGTCAACCAATGCTATTCAATATTTAAAAGGAAAAAGAATAAAATATAATCATCTCAATAGATATAAATTCACTACCCACTTATGATTTCTTTTTAACGTCAACAAACTGGATGTAGAAAAGAACTTCACAAGCTAATAAATGAATTGTAAGTATTTCTGAAAGCTAACATCATAATCGTAAAAGATCAACGATTTTCTCCTTAAGATTAGAAATAAGAGAAAAATAAAATCTCTCTCTATTTCTGTTCACTACTGTACTAATGGTCCTGGAAAGTCCATAAAACAAGAAAACAAACAGCATTGGTAAAGACTGGTAAATAAGAAGTAAATTTTATGATAGAAAATATGGTTGTATAGGTAGAAATCCTAAGGAATATACAAAAGAAACAAAAAGATTTTCTGGAACTAGGAAGTGAATTTAATAAGCTTGCTTGAATAGACCATATTTGAGAATAAGCCATCTGCTAGACAATAAAACAAGTCTCAGTAAATTAAGGAGGGTTGGCATTATTTGAAATATATACTCCAACTACAACAGAATTAAATTACATATCAATAGCAAAGACAGTTGTGCAAATCCTCAAATGTTTGGACATAAACACATTTCTAAATAACCCATTGATTAAGAGAAATCACAAGCGTAAACTGAATGAAATAGAAAAGAACACATGTACCAGAATTTGTGGGATGCAAGTAAAGCTGTACTTAGTAACTTTATACTTTTCAATCCTTTACTAGAAAAAAAGAAAGGGCCCAAATCAATAATCTAAGATTTCCCCTTTAGAAACTAGTGAAAGAGCAAATTAAAACTGAGCAAGTTCAATAAAAATCAGAACAGAGATCAATAAAATAGAAAATGAAAGGCCATACAGAACAATTAGTTTACAGTTGGTTGTTTAATAAAGTTTTTAAAAATTTATAAATCATTAGTTTGACTCACCAAGAAATTATAAGGGAATACACAAATTGTCAAAATCAGTAATACAAGAGCAAACTACAATGCTGACCCCAAATAAATCACAAGTATTATAAAGAAATATTATGAAAAACTTTATTCCAACAACTTACATTTAATGACTAAAACCATAGAAAAATCTAAATATCCAAAACTGACCCAAGAAGAATCAAAATTTCAATAGACTCATATAAAGTAAAGAAATAAAATTAGTAATGAAAAAATACCCCCACAATAGAAAAATCTAGAACTAAATGTCTTCTGGTAAATTTTATCAGGTTTGTAAATAAAAAGTAATTTTCTACATAACTTTTTCAGAAAAAATAAGAAATTATACATCAATATCTTTGATGATCATAAATGAAAAAATCCTTAAAAAAAATTAACACAAATCCTAAAACATATAAAAAGTATTTTATACCATAACCAAGTGGATTTATCTCAAGGATACAAATTTGTTTAACATCTGAAAACCATATAATATAATATACCATATTCATAAAGAAACCACATTATCACTTAAGTGAGGTAGAAAAAGCATTTGATCCAATCACTCATTCATGATAAAAACTCTCAACAAACTAAAAATAAGGTGAAACTTCCTCAACTTAATAGAAGACATCTAAAAAAAATCCAACAGCTAATATCATACTTAATGGTAAAATAATGAAGTCTTTCTTCCTAAGACTAGAAAAAATGTAAGGATGTCTGCTCTTACCACTTCTAATCAACCACATACTGGAGATTCTAGACAGTGTGAGAAAAAAATTTTTTTTAAACATAAGTTAGAGGAGAGACATTTAAAATTAATGAACTGAAAAATTAATGCAGATGGCAATTCTTTCTCAATTAATCTTTACCTTCAAAACAATCTGTACTAAAATTTCTACAGGCTTTTTTAAAAGAAGAAATAGACAAATCCTCCTACAATCTATACAGAAATGTAAAGGAGCTAGAGCAGCCAAACAAATTGGAAAAAGCAACGCATTTGGATTACATTCACTGATTTTAGAACAGGAGAAAATCACACTAATCACCACAGTATAGTACTGGAGTAAGGATAGTGATATAGATCAATGGAAAACAATTGAAAATTCAGAAGTAAAAGCCTTACATTTATGATCAATTTATTTTCACTAAAAGAGTCCAGGTCAATTCAGTGGGGAAAGGATAGTCTTTTGAATAATAACCAGTAAGGATATTCAAATGAAAACTTCAACTAGAGACCAGTGCATACTCACTGGAATAGCTAGAATAAAAAATGGACAATACCAAGTATCGGAGAGAAAATGAAGTAACAGAAACTCTTACACAGATGGTCTTGCATATCCACAGGTTTGCATCCAAAGAATTCAACCAACTCCAGTTTGAAAAACAAGTTCCAAAAAGCAAAACTTGAATTTGCCATGCACCAAGTAGTACACTAAATATATATGAATGAAGTGATATGTAGACATATCCTGCTATAGTCTACATGTAAATATAGGTTATATATGATCCAAGCTTGTCTCACCTGCAGCCTGTGGGCCAAATGCAGCCCAGGACACCTTTGAATGCAGTCCAAATTTGTAAACTTTCTTAAAACACCATAAAATATTTTGCAATTTTTTTTAAGCTTATCAGCTATTGTTAGTGTTAGCATATATTATATGTGGCCCAAGACAATTCTTCTTCCAATGTGGCCCAGGGAAGTCAAAAGTTTGGACACCCCTAATGCAAATACTCTGCCATTTTATATAAGACTTGAGCATTTGTGTATTTTGGTATCAGGGGCAGTCCTGGAACTAATCTCCTTGGATAGGATACTGAGGGATGGCTGTATATTCCTGAAGATAATATAAATTGGTATAGCCACTTTTTAAAAGTTTGGCAGTTTCTTAAAATTTAATATGTATTTACCATGCAACCCAGCAATTCTACTCCTAGGTATCTACATAAAATCATATGTACAACCAAAACAGGTGCATAAATGTTTATCAGAGCTTTATTACAGTAGCCTCAAACTAGAATCAACTGAAATCAATAAACAAAATATGGAAATAATATAACACTACTTATCAATAAAAGTAAACGAACTACTGATACATGCTACACTGACAATGAACCTTGAAAATATTATGCAAGATAGAAAAATCCAGGCTCCAAAGACTACACATTGCATTATTCCATTTCATCCAGGGGTGTATGATCTGAAGATTCAAGAACAGGCTGTTGACCCTCTGTCATTACTGGTCATGAGGCAATAAGGGAAAAATATAAGGGATGAAAACCATCTCAAGGAGGATGGAATAGTTGAATTACTTGTTAAGCAAAGATTCTGGTAGCATTGGAGGAAAACAGTCACACAGAAGGTAAATGAGTCCCTAGTCAGGTTGGCCATTTGGAGTGGTAGTTTGTAAAGAAGGCATGCTCATATGTCAGGCATTCCAAAGCTGGGGACTCCCTGAACACATCCTCAGGGATTACCTGTGACAAAACAGTAGTATATGATGTGCACAAATAAACAGCAGAGAGCAAAGGTCATGAATTGGAGACCAGGAAGGCACATCTATCTCTCAGATTTTCTTGTTTGACTGTCTAAGTGTTTCAGAAACAAGAGAGAAGACCACATCTATATCGACATATCTGGATTTTATGAAAACAACAACAACAACAACATGAGAAGATCGGGTAAAACATCCTTGTAGCTACATTTCATCTCCAATGTGCACTCTCCTGGTCTCCAGTCTCCTTCATCTACTGCGTGACAACCAGCTCTCTTCACTCATGAAAGTGAGCGGCCCTGACCCTGGAGGCATGTGCATTGTACAATCCTGCCGAAGATTATGTGTGCTCATGAGCATTCATCTGTTTATTAGGACATAGGTAGAGTGTCTTCATACTTGGCACATTTTTAGCTACCTGTTCTAATTTAGCCACTGTTAAATTAAATGTTTTATATAAAAAAAAGAACAGTGGCACAGAGCAGATATTCAATAATAATAATAATAATAATAATAACAACAATAACAGTTCTTATCCCATGAAATGAAAATCAACATTAAAAATTCTTCATTCAGATTTTTCACTCTGGCCAATTATTACCACTCAATACTACTAATTTTTTTTTTTCCCCCCCTCTGAATCTATTTTATTTAAAATGAATCAAATCTAGGCTTATCAATGACTCAATAAGAGCCTGGCTCGTATACATTGAATCATAAGAACTACAGTGTTAGCTTGATGTTACTTATTAACTTGTTTATTAATGATTTGCTAATGGAAGAGGGAGCCTGGCAACCAACCTGGATGATAAGTAGCTCGTGGCTGGAGAATAAGGCTTAAACAGAAAGTTAGCCATTTTTAAATGAAGCAGGACACCTCTAGGATGGACTTCAAAAGGAGAGGTTTCTCTGTACTATATGAAAGGAAGAAAGGAAACCGAACTCCATAAACATGAAATGCAGTCAGCAATGCCTGGAGTAAGCATGGCTCTAAAGGATGGGATAGCCTCAGAAGACTTTATCACGGAGCAAGAAGGGAACTCTGCCAGTTCATCCAGTCCTTCTCTTGAGCAAAGAAACAGGTGCTGAGCTGAAAACAAGGGATGTTGCTGGAGCCAAGGCACTGACCTGTGGTGGCCCCTTCAGGCTTGGCCCAGGTGTGCGCTCTGCGCCCCAGGCCTCCCTGCGCTCTGCAGAGAACTCCAAGAGGAGGCAGAGGCTTAGATGGTCAAACATGGTGATGGACGCCCTGGGGGCTCCTCCCACCTCAGCACTGGTCAGGCTTTTATCTGAGCCCTCTCTTCAATGTTGCTCTTGACCCTGAGATGTGACTCTGGAAAAGTGCAGGCAGGAGCCATGAACGTTATTGAAGTATAACTTCAAGATGGATTTTATTGCTGGAGGAGGAAAGAGAAACTCGATATGACAATCTCTCCAAAAGAAAATAAAGATGTCCGTAAGGAGGCAATTAAAGTTGAGAGTTAATAAAGGAAAGAAGCAGGGCTTCTGAATACAAAGCTTAAATGTTGCAAATGCAGATTCTTCCTTCAACTTAGGGAATGGAGGCTCAGAAAATGTCAGTCATCGACTTGTCTAAAGGTCAGGACAGAAATGGGAAAGACGTCAGAAATCCTAATGCCTCACCCCCTACTTCTCCTTTCTATGAGCCACGGCAAGTAATTCAAAAGGAAAAATGTAAACACAGGCCCAAGAGGATTAGGAAAATCATCCGACTATGTCCCCAGTGGGAAAGAGATGAGTCAACATAAGACAAACTTCTACCTTCCTCTGTCAATCTGATCATTGATTAAATTGCCCTGAAACTCTGGTAAAATGAAGACTGTTCCAGAGTTGTTGTTTTTTTGTCTGTTTTTTTGGTTTGTTTGTTTGTTTTTTAAGCCAAAAGCTATCAACCTATCTTGAACAAATTTTCCTGACTGGTAGGACTTTTAAAAAGATGCACAAGATCCTTTTATAATAGATTTTGCTAAAAAATCTGCAAAAAGTCCATTTTCTACTACGAGAAGATCAAGTTTGTTCTAATGGGATCATCTTTTTCCTCCTCTTCCTGCTCATGAGAATTCAAGCTTTCCATATGCTTGGTTGTACTTCGCAGTGGCTAGGAAACAATAACATTTGCTTTGACTTTTGTTTCTGCTCTCTGTAATTTGAGTTCACAGGCCCAAGTTACCTTCATTTCCATAGTGCCTTCCGCTGTTCCGGAAGATGCACTTGCTACCTGACAGCTTTCTGGCTTGCACCTGGAAGTTTCAGCTATAGAAGCCAAAGACAATGGCAGGGTCTTCTGCCTCAGGTAATTAGAACATCCTTTCAGCACCCCAGTGTGAGGGCCCCTGGCATAGAGTTACAGATCAGATATGCCTTGGATGGTACAAAGCTGTCTTCTTTCTGTCTCTTTTCACTACTCTCCCTGTCTACACCACAAGAATCTTCCTCAATAGCGAACATGATCTGATCTTTTCAGCATGCTATTACGCTCCAAACTAGAAGCAAATGACTCTTCTTTTTCTTCTAGGAAACACAGCCGATATGAAGCCAGAGCCCTGGGCCTGTATTCTGAGGTCAGAGTTAACATCTATCTCAACAGCAGGCAGAGAAATTGTCCTATCAGCTGGCCTGAGCCACCGGAGGGTCCGGGGCAGCCCATGTACTTTTCTGAACTCAGGCTTGGAGCAAGCCTGCTTACCTCATTACCAAGCTGAAGCCTCTTAGGTGAAGGGTACATTGAGTTCTTCTGCAAGCTCATTTCCAGATTGTTCTAACGGTTAAGCAACTTGTTTTCTTTCTATTTTCTATTTTTATTTTATTATCGTGATTGCTGTTGTTACGATTACTAATTTTGTCTCTTTGTTAAGCTTGGACCTGATTTTACAAAGGTGATTTACATTCATAAATTTACATCAACAAAAGTCCTGATAGCTTCAAGATTAAAATGAACCCATCACAGAACTAACTCATCATTGCTGGCTAAAGATGACATGTCAACTCTAGGCAAGCCCTAAAAATTCTTAAGGGGTGACTAAGATAAAAAGTCCGTTGGTTATATAAAATGATTTAACGGGCAACAATGGGTCAGGAGAAAGTGATTCAGTTACTACCAATTCCTCTCTCCCAGCCTCATTCCATTTCATCATTGATTAGTGCATTTCTTTCTTTATAAGAGTCTTGGCACTAGTGAATGCTTTATTGTTACTATTATTGATTAGCTGTGTCAGAGCACTTTTACTCTCTCTTTAATTTTAACAAAGAATATAATTTTTGAGTTGGAAGGAATAATTTCTCTCTGACTACATGTTGAAAGGTGATGAATGAAATGTTGTTTTCATACTTTTAGAGGCAGAGAATGATTACTTTGAGGGGCTCTAAGTTCCAGAGACATCACCCTTATATTTCATTTCTGTTATTTTAAAGGTTTTTTTTTTTTTTTTTTTCAGAAATGCAGTAATGCTAGTTACAGAGCTATGGACTGTCTACTGTAGATTATAGATTGCTCTGAAAATGGAACATCTTAAAAAAATATGTGTTTGAGTAGAAAAAATATAATAGTAATTCCTTATTGCTTTTATTCTAACATATATGAGCTTCATATTCTCATACTTCTTACAGTGGACTGCATCTTAGAATGGATATGTGCATTTAATGTAGAATTTCTTTTTTCCCTGAAAAGTTAATTAGTGATGGGTTCTATATTTGATGGCATCTTGCGAATGCAGACATATGGTGATTATAATACCTTATATCAGATAGCCTTGTAAAGCACTTTTAGTTTTGCTCATTTGTACATGTGTACATTTTGTATATATGTTTTCCCAGATTCTACAGGTATCCTGCCTTCCATTTCTCACTCAAACAATTAGAATTCGCTTGAATCTAGAGAGTAAAGCAGATGATTCCAAAGAAAAATCAGGACAGATTTCAGAGAAGGATAGACCTAAAAGTGGAAAATTAAGACTCTTAAGAAATGCATTTGTACATGAGACCAGCTCTGCTCTATAGCTACTACTTGGGCAAGTCTTTTAACTTCTCTGAAGTTGAGCTCTCATCTATACAACCAAGACATTAAAGCAATACACTAAAGCCCACAGGGATGTCTTGCGATTTCTTTAAGCTCAAGCTCAATGACACAAAATTACACTTCATTAAAAAATTTGACTGCTACTATTCCTTGTTTTGTTTTTTTTTAACCAAATCTTAGTGTTGTGGCCCTATTGATGACTGATATTTCTTCTCATTTGTCTACTAACACTATTTGTAATGTCAAACTTCAGAGTGTGCGACATTCTGATTCTTATTGTCAGGTGTTATGAAAAGGTGATTGTTTGAAAGCAGGAAGAGTAATGTTTCCTTTAGGAATGCCTCAGTGTTTTTAAGAATCATGGTAGGTAAAGGCAGTTTCAAAAGAAATTTGAAATAACTTTTAGAAAGGTGATGTATTAAAAACCCAATATTTCTCTCAGAAATCATACTACAAAAGTATGTTATTGACCAGGACTAGACATGTCAATATTTGGTATTGTGATTCTGGGGACACAGGAAAGGAACTATGGAGTTTTCTGTGTGGTATCAGGTGTTTTCAATTCTGTGTTTCAATATTTATTTAAGTCATGATTTCTGCTTTAATTGATCTCAGTCAAGCAGAGATTATTGTCATGCATATCATGGAAGGAACGTGGCTTAGTATCTGTCAACACTGTCATTTCTTGAAGAAGATGGGGAATATTAAGTATCTACATGTCTCATATATTTCTCTGGTTACTTGTCATATTTCTTATTCCATGGTACCACTGAAATCTTTGTTTTTCCCTTGAATAATCACAATGCCCATTCAAGGAAAAAAATGACGGTAGCCCACATGGTATACACAGGATCCTAGTTAAATATTTATCATTCAAAGCAAGGTTTAGAGAACACTATAAAGCCTTAATAAATTATGCCTTTGATAAACACTTGGTCCAAGTTTTTGATATCCCACTAGTTCGTAACAGATTTTCTAAATTTCATCTAATATGGGGACTTATAAAAGCAGTGGCACATAGAAAACATGCCTGGTCCAGGTCACCATTGACACAGTATTCCTAAGGCTGGCCATTATCTTGTCAGTAAATCCACTTTGTCTCACATGTCGCAATTTCCAGAGAAGGCAGCAGAGTTTCCTCTGCACTGTAGTCAATACAGCACTGTGACAGGAATAGCAGAGAACATGGTAACTGTGTTGATGAGAAGCTGGCTCGGAACAGAAATTCACATCAGGGGTTTATCAAAATGAAAACCATGATAAGAATATTACCTTTCCACAACTCCATGTCCTCGATACATCTTTTTGTGAGTCTATTAATGTACTCAGATGAAAAAAAAAATTTATCTTTTCCTCGGCTCAGTCATGTTAACAGGGATTCATCTTGTTGGGAATGGCTTCTCTCTTTCCCAAGAAGCTCACTGGCCGAAACTAGAACAGCAATGATACAGCAAAACATTTTGTGCTGCTTAGATGCTAACCCCCGTAAGAACTAGCCTACAATGCCTTTCCTTCAGACGGTTTAACTATTTTGTAACCATTCTCAAGAGCTACCAACTACTCTTCTTCTCCTGCCACATGCTACGTGCCCTAAGTCTATAGGCTTTGATGGCTGTTTCCAGGTCGCTCCAATGACAGAACGCTTGGAAGGACACAGAGCATCTCAGCAGAGCACTCCATCCCTGCCTCTAAAAGCATCTGATTTTCATTTTTCCTTTGGCATTTTTACACATATCCTTTTACAAACGTGATTCATTTCTTTTTTACTCTGAAAAAAGTATTCTCTGGCTGGAATAAGAAATCAGGAATGTGGGAATTCATACATTGCGTGCATGTGTGGTTAGTGGTGTGTGCGCTATTTGTACACATCACTGACTGGGGAAGTTAAATCATTTTTTGGATACAGTTTGTGGCAAAAGTAGCCAATGTGCCAACTCCAGGCCTTTGAAGTAACATTCTGTACAACCTGTTATTGAAGTATTTCATGCCAGTTTAAAGTAGAGGAAGCACCCATTGAAAGAGAAATATTTTCCTTCTCTTGCCATTCAAGCTGCACAGGGACATTCTTTCAACTCATCTGAATTAGAAAAAAAAAAAATTTTAGATGCTTATTTATTTTCCTTCCATCTGATGAGGACATAATGACTGATGATATGAATATTTTCTCTCCTTAAGTTTTCCCTCTACCTCATCTCTTCTAAAGTAGGATTTAATGAACAGATGTGTAAATAAGATGCTTAAAGTGGGAAGATACAGTTAAGAGAAGAACCCACTTTCGGAGGTGAGTGGTCAAAGTTTAGAAGGATAAATCCACTCTTGCTCAGAGGGCTAAAGATTCAAGTTCCGTGTCCAGGCAGAGGCTGCAGAAGTTTGGCATACCATTTCCTCTCTGGAACTTACCACTGTTGCATCATCTCCTTCCACAGGACTGTCCTGAAGCTCTAGCTCGTTAGAGAGAAGAGTACTTTGGAAGCACCAACCATACGACAGCCTTGGTTGACATCAGACACCTTCCTTCATGTCCTGGGGTTCATGCATTTGTGGATAGTTTTATTTAAGAATTCATCTTACTGGGTTCATAGTGTGCTGAAGAGTAAAAAGCCACATGTAAGAGAATTTTAACAGGCATAGAACTCCAGTTGTGTGTATCAAGGACTTCAGATTTTCGTCACTGATAAGAGTTTTACAAACCAACAACTGGCTGAAAGAACCATCCACCTTTTCACAGGGAGATGGAGTCTTATTAGCACCCCAATTCCTGGGTTTGTACAACGCCTTTCAGCTCAGTTTCTGGTTCAGTTGGGAGAGACACGGGGCATCCAGTTTACTTAACTTGACTGTGATGTTGAGCGAGGCTGAGGAGCAGTTCCTCAGACCCTCCCAGGCACGTAGCTCACTGTGTCTGCCCTGTCTCTGCCCTGTCCCTCACGGAGACAGAGACAAAGCCCCGGTAGCCTGAGCCTACGGCAGGCCAGGACAGCCATGTGTCAGTCTGGCTGGGCCCCTTCTTTCTAGCCTGGGAAACCCAGTCCAAAGGGTGCTGACCCTGCACTCCAGGGAAGAGCCCCAAAGGGAGGTAGTTGGATTGGGTGAGAGATCCATGGTTGTTGGAAGAAACAAAGAGACTTCCATTGTTCTGACTTCCTCATCAGGTCAAAAAGGTGCTGGGCGAGAAACCTTACCCACGCACCACCTGGGGAGCTGGCTTTTTCTTCAGCGAAACGGAAATGCTTTCTCTAAGTATCATATGCAACAACGATGTCAAATGACTTCCAAGGGGCACTTGCATTCACCTACCTTTTTATTTTTTTTTAGCCTTCCATTATGATAATAAAACCTTTTTTTTTTTTTTTTTTTTAATTTCCCAGCCCTGTAACTCCACTCCAACTAGCCATCCCCTGGGATGCAGACAGATGAGCTATCAGCTGTGAGACAGGGGCAGAGCCTGGGGTCCACCGGGCCTTGTTTCCTTTGCCACTTCCGTCCGTGAGGAAAACACACAGCGTATGGATGTGATTTCTGTTCGAGGCACCAGCTGATGAGCTGTGTGACCCTGTTCGCAAATCCCCTTTCCACATTTCTGACATTGACCAATGGATCCCCCTCCCCTGAAGCAGTTTGCAATAGCCCCCAATAAAGGTGGTGCTTCTGGGATCCAAGACCTACACAAACTACCACTGAGATGATAAGGTGCTTCTTCTAGAGACACCCCCTCCTCTGGTAGCTTCAGGTCTTGTGCTGCTGATCAGGTACCTAGGACGCCTTTGTGGCGGGATTCCTACTGACCGGAAGAGGGGAATGCGTGAACATCCCCGTGTTGGTGCACAGCCAATATGCAGGTGTCACAGTCAGAGGAAAGCCAGCTCTCCAGCGAGAAAACCTTGGTGGGGACAGAGGGGAGTGGAGGAGCCCATAACAGAGACTGAAACTCGCACTGGTGTTCTCTAGCAAGGTTCCTGACCCAGTCTTGTCAAGGGTGGTGTTAGAAGGTGTTCAAGACGCTTCAGTACTAAGTGGGAACCAATCTCTCCATGATGCTAGGGGTGTGGATTCCGCTTAAGAGTGATGGTTTTCAGGGAAGATGGCAAGGAAAGTGTACTGACTCTGATGTCAGGAACTGTGCTGGGCACTTGGCACTGTGTTGTTTTATCTTCCTAACACCTCTGAGAAGCTAGCATTCTCATTCCGGTTTTATGGATACAGAGATGGGAGTTCAGAGAGGCTAAGGTACTTGCTTGAGATCAGGGTGATTGCAGATTAGTCGTCGCAATAGGATATGAGCCTTGGGTTCAAGTTCCAAAGAAAATGCTTAGCCCCACTAAACCAGTTCTCCTCCCATGTTTGCTTTGAATTCCTTCTTAAGGACAGAGAAGAGAATCTGAGCCCTGGTGCTGGTGGCTGTTGGCAGTGAGGGTGGTAGTGCAGCATGTAGTCATCCAATACAAGTGCCAGTTTTTAAGGTCTCATATTTACCTTAAAAATGAATGACAACATTGCGATTAATCCTATAATATATTTGTCAGCATTAACATAAAACTATAGTTTCTTTTCCAGTGCTTTAAATGTAATTGTCCAGAGGAAGAGACATGTTTAGACTATAGGTGTGACTGTCTCCTGGATACAAATGTCTGTTAGAGTAAATGGCTCTGGGATACAGGTGTCCGATTTGAGGAATACCAGGCTGTCCAGCCCAGCTCCCTTACTGGAGGTTAGAGTCACAGATGACCCTATTGGGTATGTTGTCAAGGGCACTGGGCTTTCAATACCAGGCTAGACTAGAGGAGGCTGAATCACTGCTAATTTTCCTTGGCACTTAGTAGCATAATGATTAAGGGTAAGGTTATGGAGTTAGACAGGCCTGGGATTTTAATTTGAACTCTAGCATTTGCCAGCTGGGTGATTTGAGGCCAGTTACTTAACTTCTAAGCCTCACTTTTCCCATTTGTAAAAGTTGTGGATATGTTAAGATATAGAGAGGAGAGAAAACAGGGAGTGTAGGCTCCATAGCTTATTTGTGCTTCTGAGTGGAAGATCAGTCGATCTCAGTCCTCAGCCCACCACCTTACTGATTTACAAAATGCTATCACTGAGGTGCACATTAATTGAGAGGAAACCAGAACACTTGTTCATAGTTTTATTTTCTTTTTGAAGCAAACTGCTATTTTTTTAAGGCAAGAGTGAAAAAAGGTGTGAAAATGGTTTCTAATAAAGTAAGCTATATACGTGAGTGATGAATGTGTTTTGCTGGGACAAAAGAAACCAATAAATAATTTAAAAAAATATTTAATGAGACCTATATCATAAATAAGTTAATTAAATTAGACTGTTACAGAAAGCCCTTACTTCAGATATTAGAACCTATCAAATGCTCATAAATGGTGGTTATTGTTATTATTACCAATGGCGGTGGGACTAGTGAAGATAGACCCTCTAGCTGCCTTATGATATCTCCCTTCCCACACTCCCTCCCCCTCCTGCTTTACCTCAACAATAGAAGGGGATTGAAACTGTCTGGCAAAAGATGATGCACGAACAATGAGCGACAAAGAAAAATATTTGGGCTTACTAGTAACGTATTTTCCCCTCCCTCTTACTGAGCTATAGATGCTGGGTCATAGGCTAGGTTGGCTGAAGTAAAAGGTGCTCACCAGGGTTGTTTTCCTTGGTATGTAGCAACATGTATAACAGTTTGACCTTCTAATATTTATTGCAAATAATAAGAACAAATGATAAAGTATAGTAGGGGAATCTGGATATTGTACACAGAGACAAAGGCCAGTAAGAAAGCATGCTCATTAAAACAAAAAATTAGTCAGACACTGAAACCACGTTTCTAGGCTAATTAGTCATTTGCAATGCACAGAAATTTAGAGGCAGGAAGAGCCTGTCTTCTCGTGCGAGCAGAACCCAAACCACCCCTTGTAGCTGGGGCTGCCTCTACAACTGTGTCATGCCTCTCGTCATCACCGTGAGCAGCCTGCCTGCCCTGGGGGGCATCAGGACATTCCCAGAGTGTTTTGTGCATTCTTGTCAACATCATCATTATTAATATTCTTCTTATTAAAAAACAAACAAAATTAATTTTGCTTTCTGTTTGAAAGAGCAGTAGGAAAATGAGTCAACAGTCAGATCCCTGCCCCAAAAGAATTTACAACATGAAGATCAAAGCAAGAAGTAGGCAACTCTCAATACAACATATTCCAAATAAGCAGCGTTAGAATGCCTTCTCAGAAGGAATTCTTCACAAGATTATGAGACGCTTGGTGGGAAAAAGGTGAGCGGGTACGTTACGGTTAAGTAGTCTGTTGGTTTTGCTGAACCAATTGGTTACCACAACTACTATCCCTGTGTAGCAAAAGGGGCCAAAGAAGCCCTTTTGTGGTGGCTGTTCATAAAGAGAGTTATGACAGGAGTGACAGAAATGTCAGGGAGTGGAGCTCCTCATCGGGGATAGCAGAATATTTCCTCTTAGAAGAAATCGGCTGTTTTGCCAAGAGAACCTGAGGGAGTGATTGGGAGGTTTGTACATGTTATGTAAGCTGGTTTATTTTGGGAGCTTGGGGTAGGCTGTGCTGCTGCCTTTAACCACATCTGCTCTATTTCCATAATGACCACTTCATTCCTGGGCTGTGAGGAACATGGCCTACATTAGTGCTGGGTCACTGGGAGGTGGGGAGGCCCCAAACTTTGCGAGATGCTCCGATGAAGCTTGCTGAACTCTGCCCATAAAAAAGCGTCGATGTGGAAATTTAGAGATGCTACCGGTTAAAGCAATCTATGGCATTTGGATCCCCATTCACAAATGCTTCCAAACACCCCCTTCTTTGCTAAGCTTTTGTTCTCTTAGTGAAAGTCTCTTACTTTTTCACTTTATTCAGTTAAAACAAGTATTGCCCAAACTCTCTTAATGAAGTCATAAGGCAAATCCTGTATACTTCAAACATAAAACCCTAAATGGTATGGCTGTGTGCTCGGGAAGTTCACATATCTGCTAGGATTTGGTGCATGCGTACTTCTCCCTCTTTTGTAAGCCCTGCTGCCTATGGTGTTATGAATATAGTACCTTGGTCTGCACACAACCGGTGCTTAAATCTGCTTTCCCAATTTTCCTCTTTCAATTGACTTGACAATTGTTAAAGTATACTTTCCAAAAAGGTAAAAATCTGGATTCTCAGGCACTCATAAAACAAACATGTAACAATGATTCTATTTAACTCTAATTAGTAGAGGAGCAAGTAAGATGTTGAAACCAGCCCAAGGAGTACTTGAAATGCTACCTAGAGAGTCAATTTAACAAAAAAAATATGAAGATAAGATTTCTGGGTTAGATACAATACTAGTTAATGTCCAATGGGTCCCTTAACCTGCTTTATACTGGTAATCTATTCACTCTAGATAACAGTTATTTGTATCTCTACTGGATAAAATTCCCCATTTAATCTCTGCTACTACAGAACTGTAAATTGTAAAAACTGGAAAAAGTGCAGCCCAGCACGCTACTGAAAGGATACTCAGTAATATCTTCCCCAAACATTGAATCATCATTAAGACACAATCTTGAGTCTCTCACAACACCCACTACCTCCCTCCCTCCCATTTTTTTTTTTTTTTTCTTACTGGATTCCTCTTTTCCACTCATCTCTTCCCTATGTGTCTCAGCCTCTTTTACAGACAAAATTCCAGACAAAGTTGTCGAGTTTCATTGGCTCTATTCCCTCTCCTTGCATTTACTCTAATCCACTCAAATATAAATTCTGGCTCCCACCATTTTTCCTTTCTTTTCTTTTTTATCTTTTGCTCAGTGTTCCAGTGACTACTTGCTTCTAGATTCAAAGAATATTTTCTACTCCTTATCTTATCTGACCTTTCAGTGGCTTCTGAGTTTTCGACCACACACTTGGTATTTCTTTCTTTTTTTTTCACATTGGCTCCTGGGACCTAATGCTCTCATGGCTTTTTTCCTACTTCTTGGGGTGCATCTTTTCAGTCTCTTTTGCTTAGTGGGTTTATTACCTACTAACCTGGCATTAAGCATTGGAATTTCTTTAAATTGGTAACAGGGTTTCAACTATTCTTCTAAATCTAAAAATTTCTTCTTCTCGGATATCATCCAGGCTATCAACATCAGTTATCCCCATTTACAAAGGAAGCATACATTTGTATATTCCAGCTAGATACTTCCGCTCATATATCCATCCACCTACTTGACATCCTCTCTTGAATTCCCAGAGACATCTCAAGTTCAATATGTGTAAATCTAGACTTAAGAACTCCACTCCCAACACTTCTGAAAAAAGTTAGTCTTCCTCCAGAGTTCTGTATCTCCTTGAATAACAACACCACCTATTTAGTTATGCAAATAATGCCCTAGGAATCACCCTGCACAGATCACTCTCACCAAGGCCTGTCACCTTCAGATCCAGGGTAGATGTCTACCTCTGTGCAAAGAAGCTCTCCAGAGTTCAATAAAATGGCCTTTAGAATTTAGAACAACCCACCAAAAAAGGGTTCATTTATTAAATACAACAATTATTCCTGTGAAATGTCAGGTAATTTAGATTTTACTAATAAACTCTGGAATATAGATCTCAGTTCCAAAAATATGTAATATTGCAGTCAGGGTTCTGAGAAAGGGCCAAGTTTGATGGTCCAAAGAAGGCTGGAGTTGGGCATGGTGCACATATTACTGTCTGGATTGAGTTAAAGAGCTGCTTATGCTTTGGGTATAGATAGAAGAAATTAGGAGCATGCTTTATAAAGAGCTAAAGAAGACTTAAAGAAGAGTTCCTTTATTTTTCCTTAATTCCTTAGTGACATTTACTTTTTAATTATGATTGCAAAACTAAATGTTCATTGTAAAATCTTTTAAAAGCACAGAAAATATATAATTAACAAAATGCATATCTACCCTGAATCTGTCACCCAAATGAAATGATTATTAACATTATACTGTATATATTATTAAATATTTCTCTATGCTTATATATAGCTACATATAACATACATTTATATAGCTCATTAAAAGAAGGTCCAAACTAGAGTAGGGGTTCTAATTTCGAAGATAAAATATCCTAATTCTTAGAATTAATTAATTTTCTTAGAGATTTACCTGTCTTGGGTCTAGAGTTCAATAAACAAATTAGGCATTTTGCATGATCTATCACCTTTCAATATTTCCTTTCCTACTTGCCATTTTTCTGTCCTCCCAGGTCATTGAGTTCCAGTCAGAAACCAGTACCCTCAGCCTTGGTAAAAAAAACAAAGTCCTGTCCAGGTGGACTTTACAGTCAAGGAGATAAATATTTATGAGAGCATTAAAGGTATATATCAGGCACAAGAGCCACATGCTAACAGATTGATTGTCTTATTTTATTTATTTCTTCCTTCATTCAATTCTTTCTATTTTATGGTAGAGCTAGAAGATGAGATTATCGCAAAAGGAAATGGTAGAGGTAGGAGGCCTGACGTGTGTGAGTGTAGGTATGGAGGAGTTAGATGGACATGACTCGAAGGAAATACTTTCCCCCTTGCTAGGAAATTTAATTACATGAATGGGTATGCACCATAATACCAGATGATCAACATTATGATGTAGTGACTACTTGGTTTCAAACCGAGAAATTATGAGTCTGGGAAATATTACCATCATCCAGTATTTTCTTTTCACCTGTTTTCTCTTACATTGACTCTGATTACTATCCAAAGTTATAGTTCTTCTTAAATATAAAAAGCTTAAATTAAAAATAATGTAAAAGTAATAACAGAATAAATATAACCCTGAGAGTTATTTGATTAAAAAAAACAACTGCTTAATATATTTATTTCTGCCTATGTGCGAAAACAAATTAGAAAGAAGCTCTTATTGCTATAATTATATAGTTTATAAAAAGGATTATAGTGATTGCCAATACTTCAGAGTATATACTTTCAACTCCTTGCTGGTATTAATGGAACCATGTGGTCATCTATGAAAAGAAAGCATAATATAGGAGTGACAATATCAAATTAAGTATCTAAATCCTCCCCAAAGAAATATATGTTAAACAGGAGCTGGTTTCTTGAAAGTGGCATAGTTATCCTTAGGCAGTAGGCTGAAGAGGAGAAAACTGAGGATTAGTCACCTGTAATTATTTCTATAGAGCCACCCACGTGCCCCAAGACTAACTTTACTTCTTATTCTTAGGTCCAGGATATACACTTTTTGCCTTTGACTAATGTGGCAGAGACTGACAAAGTATTCATCAAACCCATTTCTTCTTCTGGGCACCTGAGGGCTGTCCATAAAGTAGCCAGCCATGTGACCATGCTCATTAATTGACAATGATGGCTGGATTATTTTTTTCCAGATAGCCCACGTATAGCTTAATTACATATCCCAGGCTTTCTTGCATCTATGTGTGACCTTGTGACTGAATTCTTATGGGCAGAAGTGATGTGGATCACATTTAGGACAGGCTCAATCACACTTCTCTTTCCCAGTTGGCTAGGTGGAAATGAAGGGTTCTGAATTTGTGTGGATGGGTTAGAGAAGCCACAAGATGGAAGATTTGGTCTCTGAATTGCTTTTCAAAAGACAATATACTAAATACCACATTGAGTAGAAATAAACTTCAGCCAAGACATGAACTTCAATTATCTAAAGACACTAAGATATTGAGGGTTTAGCAGGTAAGCTTACCTTAACTTAAACAACTATCCAAATAATATGCATAGCTTTTCAGTACTTGGAAAGCTTAGCGTTATCTGCCATGAAATCATTCCTGATACCATGAACCTTCTTATCTATCTTTAACCTTCTCTCTTCCACCACATACGCTTCCTCTTCACTAGGCAAGTATTTGCTGTTCTCTAAACTTAGTATGTATTTCAATTCTCTCTACCTTTGTTGATTCTTTTGCCTCATTCTGGGGTGCCTTTCTGCGGCCTACCCATTCTGAGAGAAAAAAATCCTTTTCCTCCCTTCAGAAACAGTTTAAATGTCTCTTCATTTGTGAAGCCACTTAAGTAACCTCTCACTCCTTTGCCTCTTCTTCATGCATTCATTTATCTACCTAGTCATTCAGTCAGCAAGTATTCACTGAGCATGGCAATGTTTAGGCCCCAAGCAATAGAGACTCAAAAGTGAACGATGCCTTCTCTCCCTCAGGGCTGCAGGGTCCAGTTTGAGAGGAGAGACCGATAAACCGATACTTAGAATACAATGGGTAAAGGCAAAACTACAAGGAAACATTGGGCAATCGAGAGCAAGGAAAGGCTTTTATGTATGTTTCTCCCTCTCCCAGGAACACCCTCGCATGACTGTGCCCTCCTTGACCTCCAGATTCAGCTGCATTCTCAGAACCTCAGCCTTATTTTCTGTGTACCAATGATCACAAATTGCCTCTTTTATTTGTTGACTTGTTTGTTTTTGTTCATTCGTTGTCTCCCTTATTAGGATGTAAGAACTCCAAGGACAGGATGCAGTATTTCTTTTCACCACTGTGGCAACTGATGCATCATCAGTCCTCTATAAATGCTTGGTGAATGAATGAGTGAATGCTAGAACCAACCTGCCAGGGAACGGGCTGTTAGGAAGAGTTTCCTAAAGGAGATGATGCCTCATCCAAATTGTAAAGGGTAAGTATGAATTTGCCTGGAAAATGGAGATTCCAGGTAGAGGGTACAGTATAAATAGAGCATAAAATATGGCCTGACGTCTGTGAAAAACTAACAAATATAACACTGCTAGAGCAAAAGTGGTAAGAGTGGTGGATAAGGCTGAAAAATAAACAGTAGATAGATTATTGCTTAATCTCCCTTCATCCGACAAGCATTTTTTTCTGAATTTTGAAAGTATTTCGCACATGACACTTATGACACCATGTTGTCGCTGTATTTTTTAACATCTCTGTGGGCTCGCAGGCAGGAACTGATTCTTAGTCACCTTGTGTCCCCAGATTCTGACATTATCATTGATGTAAGTGGTAGGCAGTTGAGAAGAAAGAGGATTAATAATCAGTATTTCTGATTTATCTGAAAATAAAGATAGGTGACACCAAGCATAAAGATATAGTAGAGTCAAAATTTATGCTGACAAAAACACTGTAGTGGAGAGGAGAAAGAGGCTCTGTAATATCCCTTACCTCCCAGGAGGCTGCTATGGAACATATTGTGGCCTCTTTCCACAAAACAAGGATAACAAAACTGAAGTTGATAAAGTATCAGATCTAGAACTGACCAGAGCTGAGTTCCAGGAGATCTTCACACAAGTGGTAATTAAAAGATACTAATGGTGTTTCTGGGAGGAGGGCACATAATGCGATGCATTGGTGATGTGATGTGGACTTGTACATCGGGAAACTATCTAATTGTTACCAACCAATGTCACCCCATTAAATTTAACAATAAAATATAATAATAATAATAATAATTAATAATAATAATAATAAAAAGATACTAATGTTAATGAAAACATACTGAGCAGGCTAATAGGGATGAAGCCTGAAAATGGCTTATTTTTGCTTTTAAGAAAAGTAGAAATGAATGTACATAATATAAAGTTGAGTCCGTAGGAAGCAAAAACGAAGCTTTCTTTGTAATTCGGACCCTAAAACTAAAGAAGCAAATACCCTAGACCTTTAAACAATGTTTTCTCCACTCCTGTGATGATAAAAATACATGCTTATTTAAACTATTAGGGTAAAGAAAAAATATGTAAAATCCTACTTACTGGTGACAGTTAAATTTTTTGTACAACCTTCCAGATAGTTATACACACATAGAGTGAACCCCCACACAAACATATATTGCATAATAGGAGGTCATATTACACATGTTGCTTTATAATCTGATTTTCTATGTTAAGAGCTCATAGATACTTTTCATATTAATGATTATGAATATAAATAGTTATTTGAAAAGTTTTGTAGGATATAGTCCACTGTATGAATACTAAAATTTATAAGTATTCACACATATTAATACATACTTTACTTGTAGGTTGTTCAGTCAATCAACAAACTTTAAGCCTTACTTCATGCCATCAGCTGTCCTATACAAGGGAGCAGCCCTTCGAGTCTGGGGCTTGAGGCCACTCAGCCATCCTGACAACTCCAGCAACTATCTACACACTGATATTTCACCAGCAGACAAAACAGAGTCCCTGTTCTTAAAGTACTTGCATTTAACTGGGAGATGAAAGACAGAAAATAAACACATAAGTGAAATAAATTCAGGTACTGATGAGTACTATAGAGAAGATAAAAGACGATAATATACTAAAGGGTGACTATGGCTACTTCAATATTTGGTCTGAAAAATATCCACTTTTTTATACCCCATATAAACAAATACAATATAGTTTCAAAGGAATACAATTTTCTCCCATTAGAAATGCATAGCAAAATGAGCAAAAAATATAGGGACAACTCCTAGAGACCAAATGTAAAAAGGTAAGTAAATAGAACCATTCTTGGCTCTGACTGTCCCTGAGGCTGTATACCAATATGCTGTTTTAAATAGCCCCACAGGTAGAGGAGAAAAAGCCGGCAAAGTCTGTGTAAGGAAGCTCATGAGAACTGAACAGCTGCAGAAATTCAGGGCATCTGAAGTGCTAGCCACTCAGTGAGAGGGTGGGATGGAAAACATTCCACCTACCTTCTGAGGAGATGACGAGAAAACTTCTGTCTTCAATCCCAGAGGAAGCAAAAACTGTTGTCTCCTGAGAATTCCTTACCACAGCCCTGCCCTGTGTGGGTTTGAGGTTTAAATATATATCCGCGTCACCTGCACAAGCCGGGAAACCCTAAACTGAGAAATTAATGCAGGATGGTCAGTGCCTTGGGCACCTGGTCAAAGCCAAAGAAAACCCTCAGCTGCATCTGAACTGAGGCCCTCCTGGATTCCGAAAACTTTAGGTTGCTCAAATAGCTCAAAAATATTGAAAGACATATAGGAAACAAACCACCATGAGAGTGAGATATGTGAAATTCAAGGGACACTTTTTACAGCTTTAAAAATGCTTATAGGAGAAATAGAAAAATACTAATAAAGATCTAAACATCCAACTTAAGAAGTTAGGGGGAGAAAGAAGCAAGGAAGGAATAAAATATACCATAGAAATAAATGGAAAACAGAGATATTACCAGAAAGTTAGTTTTTTAAGGGACTAGTTAAATAGACAAACCTCAGCAAGAATAATCAACTAAAAAGGAGAGAAGGTGTAAAAAGTGTTAGAAGTGAAAAGAATATCACACTGATAGATCACAAATATATTAGTATCATGCAATGAATTTGTTTATGCCGATAAATTTGAATTTAGGGAAAATGGATTATTATCTTAAAATACAAAACTTAAAAGTATGAGAAAAAAAAAGAAAGAAAGAAAAAGAAAACCTGAATAGATCTGTGATCATTCCAGAGACAAGATCAGTATTTAGATGTCAACCCATCAAACACACAATGCTCATGTGTTTGGATGCTCACTCATCTGGGTTTCCAGCTTCTTAGAGATAGTTCATTTCTGTTGAAACCTGGGTGGTAAGAAGGGGTGAGCTGTGCAAAGATCTGGAGAACAATATTTTCACTCTAAGCAATATCAAGTGCAAGGCATCTATGATGGTGAAAAAGACAGCAAAACGGTAGAAATAAACTTAAATAGGTCATTTCAGATACTTGTAAACAACTGGGATTTATTGAGTGTGACTCTGTGCCAGTGGCAGAGCCCAGAGGTTTTTATACATGATTTCCAGTCCTCAAATGTCCCCATTTCATGGGACAGGGGACTGAGACTTAGTGAGGTTAAATCATGTGGCCCACACAGCACTAGTGAGGAGCAGATCCAGGATCTGAAGCCAGTCTGACACATAGGTCTATGCTATGAACCACGCATGCACTGCTCTAAGGAGAACGTGCTCTCAACCAACGCTACCCAGAGCAAAGTCTTTCTAAGTGGTGCCTGGATCACTCATCTACATCAGGGGTGGCCAACAAGTCGATCTCGGTCGACCGGTCGATCGCGAGGCCAATTTTGGTCGATCGTCGATCGCTCGCAATGTCTGGGGGGGAATTCCGTGTACCATGGACTTTGAAGCGATTGTAGGAGACAAAACTGTCTAGCAACAGTTTAATGCATTCTGGGAATTTGCCAAGGTCATAAATTCCTAGAATTCTGACAGCCTGACACTGTGATCTCCGCCCACCCAGACAATACATTTTGACTTATGTGTCACACTTGTCACCGGACGCAACGCGTGAACGCAACAGCTACGACTCGACTCATCGAAGAACACAGTCAGTTAGCTTGAATATTTGGTAGTGTCATACGGTAGCTTCTTTTCTTTTGTATTAACAGTATTATTATCAATCAATATTATTTATCCTCGGTGACCACGTTGAGTTTCAATTTTTCTTCTGTTTAAAATGTAAGTACCTTTTCTTTGTTTTAAATTAAATTGCTTTTCTTA
>PVKE010017228.1:0-30978 GCA_004027555.1 Craseonycteris thonglongyai
TCTCTCTCTCTCTCTGTTTCTCTGTCAAAAACAATAAAACGAATCTTAAAAAAAAAAAGGATGTGGGAAACGCCCTGGTTTCCAACCTGGATTTTGAGGACCGGGTATTTCCCACGTGCATTGTTATGCCTGAAAAAGCGGTCACTGCCTGGCTGTGTGGCCCCAGAACAGTCACTCCACCTCTCTGAGCCCCTGTTGTCACCAGCAGTGTGTGAATGAGACTCGAGGTCACTGCTGCCCAGCGTTCTGGCTCCTGCTGAGGGGTCCCCAGCTGCGCCCCTGGGACTAACCTGCTCCTTTTGGGTAAAGTGTTCACTGCGGGGGCGTGAGGGTCATAACACTTGCTGGAGGGGACCCGGGGCTCCCCGCTGCCCAGAGCGTCCAAGGTCACGGAACGCAGAGGGCCAGGCCCGTGCGAGGCTGTCAGCACTTAGCTCTCCAGGCCGCAGGCCCACCTGCAGGGTGGGGGAGGGGCGCCCACGGAAGCTCAGAGCGGCGTCTGGCCTCGGGGCTGCCGTTCCCAAGACGCAGCTGCCCCCGGCTGTTCATGGGGGCTGGGCTCACTCCTGATTCCAGCTCTTCACCCCCAGCCCCAGCAGGTCCTGCGTTCCCGTGCCCCCACCACAGGGGTGCACGCCTGCCCAGGTGTCCACACACACGTGCACACACGCACACGCAGGACCCGGGCCCCTCCCACACGCACGACCCGGGCCCCTCCCACACGCACGTGCAGGACCCTGACCCCTCCAACGGGTGCACACATGCACACACAGGACCCGGGCCCCTCCCACGGGTGCACATACGCACACGCAAGACCCTGACCCCACACACGCGTGCACACATGCACACACAGGACCCTGGCCCCTCCCACAGGTGCACACACGTAGGACCCAGGCCCCTCCCACACGCACACGCAGGACCCAGGCCCCTCCCACACGCACACGCAGGACCCGGGCCCCTCCCACGGGTGCACACACGCAGGACCCTGGCCCCTTCCACACGCACACGCAGGACCCTGGCTCCTCCCACGGGTGCACACACGCAGGACCCTGGCCCCTCCCACGGGTGCACACACGCAGGACCCTGGCTCCTCCCACGAGTGCACACACGCACACACAAGACCTGGGCCCCTCCCACACGCACACGCACACGCAGGACCCGGTCGGCGGGCCACGTCTGCTGACCATGCCTCACCGGCCTCCTGGTCCCGCCCGGGGGCAGTGCCGCCCTCTAGTGGCCCGGATGCAGACAGCCCGCCACACCCAGGGCCTGCGTGGGGCCCCCTGCCCGGTGCGCACCACCCTGGGCTTCTCCCTGGCGTCCCGCGTCCTCAGGCCCCTCGCTCCCACCGTGGCCCTCAGCAGCGAGCCGGCGGGGTGAAGCTGATTCACGGTCCCCAGCCTGGAGCGTGGGGAGCTCCCCTCCTGCCCCGGCGCCCAGACCCCGGCGCACCCCGATTCCCAGCTCCTCACACCACACCCCCGCTCGTCCCCAAAGCAGGAGCCACGCACCTGGTCCTGGGACTGGCTGGAGTCAACGATGGCGGCCCAGGGCCGCAACCCGCGCGTGATGAGGCGCCAGGGCGTGACCTGTGCGCGACGCGGCGCCGGGGGCGTGGCCTGTGTGTGACGTGACGCCGGGCCGCGACCCGCGCGTGATGAGGCGCCAGGGCGTGACCTGTGCGCGACGCGGCGCCGGGGGCGTGGCCTGTGTGTGACGTGACGCCGGGCCGTGACCCGCGCGTGATGAGGCGCCAGGGCGTGACCCGTGCACGACGCGGTGCCGGGGGCGTGGCTCATGTGCAACACTGTGCTGGGGGTGTGACCCATGTGTGATGCAGCGCTGGGGGCATGACCTGCACATGATGAGGCGCCGGGGCGTGACCTGTATGCGACGCGGCGCCGGGGGCGTGGCTCATGTGCGACGCAGCGCTGCGGGCGTGACCTGCGCGTGATGAGGCGCCGGAGCGTGACCCGTGTGTGACGCGGCACTGGGGGCGTGGCTCATGTAGTACACTGTGCTAGGGGTGTGACCTATGAGCGACGTGGCACTGAGGCGAGTGTCCTACGTGTAACGCTGCGCCAGGGCCGTGACCTGCGTGACGTGATGCCGGGGGCGTGGCCCATGTGGAACACTGTGCTGGGCGTGTGACCGCATGACGCGGCGCTCAGGCGTGTCCTACACGTGCCATGCGGCACTGGGGGCATGACCTGCATGCCATGAGGAGCTGGGGGCGTGTCCTGCGTGCCATGCAGCGCTGGGGGCGTGTCCTGCGTGCCATGCGGCGCTGGGGGCGTGACCTGCGTGCCATGCGGCGCTGGGGGCGTGACCTGCGTGCCATGCGGCGCTGGGGGCGTGACCTGCGTGCCATGCGGCGCTGGGGGCGTGACCTGCGTGCCATGCGGCGCTGGGGGCGTGTCCTGCGTGCCATGAGGCGCTGGGGGCGTGACCTGCGTGCCATGAGGCGCTGGGGGACCTGCAGAGTCGGGGCCCCGCCCACGCCTCGTGCAGCTCCTAGGAAGCGGGCGCAGGACAGGCGGAGAGTTAAGTCTTCAAGGCCGCAAATCTTAAAATTCAAAGCACGTGGGAGCAATAACAAAACGAGGACACTCTGGAAAAAATTTAATAATTAAAAAGATATAACAAAAGGTAACACATGCTTTAAAAACGTGTATAAAACACTAACACGAAATTTATTTGAGCACGAGATAAAAGCAAACACCGTTCTGTGGAACATGCCAACGACAGCCGATTCGTCGACATCTGTTAATGTGAGTCTTTGAGCCACAACCACGTTGCTGAAGAAATAACAGGGAGCTACCCTGCCCCCCACCGCGCTGGTCACGGGGTTGGAGCGCGAGGCCGCGCCCGGGGAGGGCGGGGAGGGGACAGGAGGGGACGGGAGGGCCGCCCCGAAGCCCCGTCCCTGCAGCTCCCGGCCTCCCCTGCTCGCCGGGGACATGTGCACCGAGCAAGCTCACGCAGGCGCGCGCTGCCGTGTCCCAAGTCCTGCACGTTCTCAGGGCTCCAATCACGTTTATAACTAGGGTGACGGTGTGACCTTTTTTTAAAACAAAATTTGTTGGCATTTTGTGTCCAATGGACCGCAGGTGGGATGAAGTGAGCACTTGGGCAGAAACGGCATAACTTGGAAAGGGCGGCGCTGGCAGCACCAGGCTTCGGGGCTCTTTTCCGAGCAGCGTGGGGTCCAGGAGGCGGCCTCGCCGGTGCGCATTCACGTGAACACCACAGGCGCGGGAGCACCGTCAGCACAGGACAGCTTCTTCTTGTCTTCAAACTGCTTGTCCACCGCCAGCGACAGGGCCTGGAGGAAGCCCTCCACGGTGACGGTGGGGGCCTGGAAGGAACGTGGGCAGAGTGGGTGCCTCACCCTTGCGGGGCGCCAGCAGCACCCCCACCCCCAGTGCAGAGCAGAAGGGGCTCCAGGCGGCTGTTCCATGAGAGCAGGACCCGCACCCCCCACCCGGGGCGCAGGACGCCCTGCACAGGATGCCCTGCACAGGACGCCCCGTCCTGAGGCGTTGGGACGGCTCCTCCTGCCCCAGGACCTGGCCCTTTAGAAACAGAGGCAAGTGCGGGAGAATCCCGTGGGCACTCAGCGTGGCTGCGGTGAGACCGTCGGGACATCAGCGGAACGGAAAGGCGTGGGAAGTGGTGAGAGGGGCGCCTGGAGGCGGGATGCGGGGCAGCCTCACCTGGATGTACAGCGCATGAGCCAGAAACGGGAGTTTCCTCAGGACGCGGCCGCTGAGGCCCTCGCTCCTCCTGTGAACAGAACCGGTTTGGGGACGTCGGAGCCACATGGACAGCATGTTGGGACTGGCTTCTGCATCTCGAATGTCCCTTCTCCCTGGCCCGAGGGGGCTGCCTCCCCAGGCGCTGCCCCGACCTGCCACCCAGGGCCACCGCTGTGCTCAGGGGCCGCGTCCGCCCGGGTGCCCTGTGCAGAGCCTGGCGCGGTGGGCGTGCTGGTCGCGGGTCACCCGTCCTGGGAGGGTTCACGTCCTTGGTAACTTTTGCACAAACCTCCTAACTGCTCCCTCAGCTGCCCTCTGTCCCCCAAGCAGCAAGCAGACAGCCCCGCGGTTCTTTCCTTTGCTCACTGAAGCAACAGCTTCCTTTTTACTTCTTGCCAATTTGTGCCAGGAAAGCCATAACTGAACGTCCATCCTTTCAGACCTAAGCACGGGGTCTTCCCACTGCTGAAGGCAGCTCTAGGGGGCAGCGGACCTCCACCCCCCAGCCCAGGATTCAGGGGACCCCCAGCCCCTGTGATGGACAACTTCCTCTCTTCTGAAGGACTCGTTCCCTTGGTTACAAGAGAAAGGTCAGTCGCACCTTGAAATTTCACTCAAGAGGAGGCTCAGCCTTGACACGTTGTTCTCAATGAAGCCGATCATCTCCAGCTCGCGGAGCGTGAGCAGCTGCTGCCGAGGGTATATGATCTGACACTGGGGACACAGGCAGGACACGTCAGCAAGGGGACAGCGCTGAGCGAGCACACACCACGCACACCTCCCAGAGCTGCCGAGGGGGCCCACACAGCTTGTGCCGCCATTAGTACCCAACCACCCCCGCCCAGGATGCACTGTACACACCCCTCCCTGCGCATCCTGCATCCTGCTGCTCTCAGCTGTCCCGGGGGCACCCCTGCATCCTGCTCCCCATAGCTGTCCCGGGGGCACCCCTGCATCCTGCAGCTGGCTCCTCTCAGCTGCACTGGGGAGCACAGAAAACCGCCTCGCCCAGGGACGGGACGACGGAGACCTTCATCAGCTCCTCCACGCAGGAGAGGTAGATTCTGAAGATGGCCGCGGTGGAGGGGGGCCCAATGTACTGCCTGATGTCGGCCCGGTCCAGGAAGGCCGCGTCCACCCGCTCCGTGATGTTGGAAGTGGTCAGGATGACCACGTTCGAGTGCCTGTGGGCAGAGGGTGCGGCCGGTCGCCCCGGTGATGCGGCCATCCTCCACCACACGGCAGCGTCCGGAGACGCCCCTGCAGGCGCTAGGCATCCGGCCACGGCCGCTCAGCCAGCTGCGCTCACCATCCCAACACGGGCCCCGCCTCCCCTTCTCTCTCCTCCTCCCCCATAGCCTGCCCACACCCCAACATGTGTGCACACACACACACTACCTTCCCACCTCTTCCTGCCCTTGTTACACACACACACCATGTGTCATAAGGGCCTGTGGTCCTCAGTGCAGTCATAGCTATCCAGGCTCACAGCCCGGGTGTGTGTGCACCCCAGGTGTGTGTGTGCAGCCCGGGTGTGCATGTGTGCAGCCCGGGTGTGTGTATGCAGCCCGGGTGTGCATGTGTGCAGCCCAGGTGTGTGTGTGCAGCCCGGGTGTGCATGTGTGCAGCCTGGGTGTGTGTGTACGCTGCCCGGTGTGTGTGCGCGCCGCCCGGGTGTGCGTGTGTGCAGCCCGGGTGTGCGTGTGCACCCGGGTGTGTGTGTGCAGCCCGGGTGTGCGTGCACTGTGGTGTTTGCATGACGAGGTCACCTAGTGAGGCAGGTCTCAGAACGTCTCTGCTGTTGAGCAGCACGTGAGCACACTACCTTTTAATCTGATCGATCTGGGTCAAGACAGCGTTGACCACGCGGATGGCATCGGAAGGCTCGGTGCCGGCCCTGCAGGCATTACGCGCAGCCGTGAGACTCTCCACCTATGGGGACGGAGCAGAGGGTCAGAAGTGACGGGCCCCACGGGGCACTGGGAACACGGCAGCTGAGGGTGCCTGGTGTGTGGGATGCCCAGGACAGGGCCGCGTGACCGTGGATGCGGGCAACAGGGAGGCGGGTGCGCCTGACCCCCCACCCCTGCCCCGCCATCAGTGTCTGCACACGCCCACCTCGTCGATCAGCACGAACACCAGCACGTCTTTGTCGTCAATCAGCTCCTGGATCTTCTGGAACATCTTGGTCACCAGCTTGCCGCTCTGGAACCAGCACATGGGCTCAGTGTGCTGCTGGGCCCCACGGGCTTCCGCGTGGACACTGCCGTCCCCGCTCCCACCCACCACAGGGGCCTGGTGACACGGTGGCTGGGGCAGGGCCCATCAGAGATGACAGATACCGAGTTCCCTGCCAGGCCACTCAGTTCAGAGCCCGGGGTCCCCGCCCTCCTCCACGTGCCATCCCACCCAGTCCCAGGCCTGGGCGCCCGGCCTCCCGGGTCTCAGACCATTTCTAAGTTTCTGCTGAGAACTTTCCTCTGACCACAAACTCAGCACCAGAGAAAGTTTGCCTAACACTCATGACACCTTTCCACCTACACGGATGACGACCCAGGGACGCAGAACGCCAACACTTACCTCTGAAAACCACTTGGAAAAGAGGCTATGGCTGTTTATTTCGATTAGCTGGCCATACCGGTACCTAGGACGACAGAGCTGACAATCACCTCGCAAGCCCCAGGCAGCCCCAGGGCCAGCGCTGTGCTCTAACACAAGGACTCCTAGTTGCCCAGGGTGTTCGGATGCTGACTTGTCAATCATCCTGCTTCCTGACAGAGGACCGAGGTCTCTATTAATGTAACAGCCACCTGCATGCGAAGTAAGTTCAAAAAGTCCAACATAGCACAGCCAACCATCCTGGTTGAAGCAAACTAAGGCTCCCACAGGGACAGTGTCTTCACCGGAATTGGAGCGAGACGACGGCCCCTCTCATTTCTAACCTACTCGTAGATACATTTCCGCATGTTCAAGGTCCCCACGTCCGAAGTAGACAGCACTCGTTATGCATTTAAGGTGCTCAACTGAGACCGAGGAGGGGCCCTTTGAGAACCAAGACCAGGCTACATACACCAGACCCCTAACAAAGCTCACTAACAACCCTCACAGGGGTCACACCACATTACAAGTACCGACATGCCTACCACACCCGACAGTCTTTACAGAACTCAGACACTTCCAGTCACTACATCCACATTCAACCAGAATTACTGGACATGCCGAGAGCAGAAATGTGCCCATAACCAGAACAAAAACCAGTGACTAGATTCAGCAATGACGGATTCAGTCGGCAAGAACATGAGCGCAGCCCTCATATGCTTGCTTGAGGGTTTTAACAAGAACCTAATGAGAGATGAAGAGTATAAATGGAACCAAATGAAACCTCGGAGGAGAGAAATATGCTGTCGGAAATGAAAATTTTGTTGAATGGAATTAAAAGCAAATTAGATACTAAAAAAAAACAAAACAAAAACTGACCGAAATAAAACACAGACAAAAAAATTAAAAAACCTGCAAACACAAAAAAGCACCTCAGTGGCCTGTGGGGCACTTTCAGGCAGCGTAACATGCAAAGACACGGACTCCCAGAGAGAGGAAAGGGGGTGCGAGGACATTAATTGAGAAAATAAGGGCCAAGTATTTTCCACATGGGATGAAACTATAAACCCCCAAACAGACAGAAGCAGCCAGACCCACCACTGGGGCTTGGCCGCTCCTCCCTGGGGCGAGAGACAGACCAGGTGACACCCCACAGGTCACGGCCCCGCAGGAGCAGACGCCTTATCCACGCGCACGAGGACCTGTCCCCAGACAAACCCCATGCCGGCCACCAAGAGAGCAAGTTTCAAAGACTGCAGTCCTAGCTCAAGGCCATGCTGAGTAACTAATTTCCATTTAAAGAGCGGCACCTACTACTGTGCGTGAAAAGTGACTAAAAAACTAGAGAGCCCCTTCCTGCTGCGACCCGCCCTCCGTTACCTGCTTGCGAGTCGAATGGTCAGTTTCTGGGCCAGGGCTCGACACAGAGATGTCTTCCCAGTTCCCGGAGGACCTGCACAAAATTCACGCAACGTGTGTTCAAGCGAGCGCTGGAACGCCTTTCTTACAACAGCAGCCGCTGTGTTTTCCACAGGCTGCAAAACATGGGGCGCATTCAAGGCTGCTGTCACGAGCGCTGCTGGTTAGCTCACAAGTCAGCTGGCAGCGCGACGTGCCGCACAGTACGCACGTTGCACGGCTCTCCCTCTCTTCCCAGTGAACGCGTGTTTCTGGTCTCCCCGTCCGCTGCTCAACACGAGCCGTTTGTGGCCCACTCAGCTCTGAGCTCCGCACTTCCTGGCCTGGCTGACCCTCCTCACCCCACATGTGCTCTGTGAAATCCACTCGTGACCTTGTGAAAGCCACACACATACCTTTGCTGACAACACCGGGAGTCTTAAGCTCTGAGCCCACCACAGTCCATCCTGCGGCTGTGCGGCCTGCACCCCACTCCAAACCGGAGGGGGAGCCTGCTGGTTCACACGCCACACCCTGCAGGAGCTCCGAGCTGACAATGCAGAACGCATGCACCTCGTAGGAACACCAACACGTTCACCCCGGACTGTCTTTCTACAAGTGTTTCCGGTGAGCACAGGAAACGTGTGACAGATGCTAAGAGGGAAATGACCCCTTTCACTAACTGAAATACCTACTGAGCGCCCACTCTGATCCTGGAACCAGGACGACGCGCTGAGGTAGCTACGCCTCAAAGACACAACTGTGTTTAAGTTGCACACAAGCAGTCTCAACCAGCCTGAAGCATGAAGCAGTTAGCTGCCCCGAGCTCCCACCTCGCTGTCACCTGACATTGGATTCCTCCCCCCCCCCCCCCCCCCCCCCCCCCCCCCCCCCCCCCCCCCCCCCCCCCCCCCCCCCCCCCCCCCCCCCCCCCCCCCGTGACGCTGAGACAGTGCCCACTGCGTTCCTCTGAGACCGGACCACCTCTGTGAAGGGTGGTTTCTGCAGTTTACTGCTCACGGTGAAACGCTAAAAATGGCACAAAGAAACGCAAGCACCTGCCACCCTATGGAGTTCATGCTCAGCTGGGGAAATAAGAGGTTAACTAAAGAGACAGAAAATAGTCACCACGCAGTCAACGGGCAGACAGCAAGCGTGCAGCGGCTTCCGGAGCAGCACTCCAGACAACCCTGCTCCCCACACAGGCCACAGACATGACCCTGACCCCCAGAGCTCTAACTCCTCACAGGTCACAGACATGACCCTGACCCCCCAGAGCTCTAACTCCTCACAGGCCACAGACATGACCCTGATCCCCCAGAGCTCTCCTTGCACAAGGCTGCAGGCACGAGCAAAGCCTGACGTCCCATGGCCGGCCCGGCAAGTGCGGCCCGCATGCTTTACCGTGGAGCAACACCACCCGGTTCCAGGTGATGAGGTTGCTGTCGACGTTCTTGTCTGAAAACAGCAGCGTTGTCATCACGTAATCGAGGAGCTGAGTGGAAAGGAAAACACAGTGACGGTGCCGGCAGGCCGTGGCCCTGAGCGTGTGCCCACATGAGCGGCAGGAGCACCAGCCCTCCAGCGGCCACCATGCCAGGCGCCTCCGGGACAGACAGGCTTCCCTTCCAGGCGCACGCAGCTGGTTACCACCACCACACGCGTGAAGGATGAAAATGGGCGTTTTTATGTAAGCTGCCAAGGTCACACGTGAAGGAGGGAATGACTGAGGGGGAGGGAGCGCCTTCCTGGGCCATGCGGCACGTGCCATAGGTGACAGCCAGGACGCGTTGGTCCTCGCTCCTGCCCCTCATCCCCGGGGGCTCCCAGGACTGAGACCCAGCAGCAGCGGTCTGCACATCCTGCACCCTCCCCCGTCCCCTCAGGGGACGCCCCCGAGACCAGCCCCACTTGGGAGTGACCCCAGAGGACACATATCCAGGACATAGGCTGTGTCCCCAAAGCCCAGAGTCCAAGGGCTCTGGGCGCTGGAGAACAGCAGTCACAGTTCCACCAGACACGGGCCTCCGGGAATGGGGGTGCCACTCACGTGCGACTTCACATCCACGTCGTACACCAGGCTGTCCCAGAGCCCATGGAACTCAGCTGTGGGAGCAAAGCAGCTCCTAGCGAGGGGTGGTCAGCTCGATGCCCACCCGCCGCCGCCCCCCACGCGCCAGGTAAGGTTCCGATTACAGGAAGCTCCGCTTTTAAAACTTTTCTCCAAGTCTTAATTTTCTTAACATTAGAGATGCAAAAGTAAACACAGGTCACAGGGGCCTCCTGTCAGCTATGTTTTCGTCACCCACCACGTGTGGCTGTCTTATCAGGCCCTGCGCTCGGACATAGTCCGGGTCCTGACCCCACCGGGCCCCCCACCGGCCAGCAGCAGCTCTGGTCTAGCCGGGGCGTAAACCCCCAGGGCTGAACCAACCCCGGGGCCCCCTCTGTCTGCGGGGACCCTTGGCCAGTCCCCGGGGAAGCACCCAGAAGTTGGAGGAAGGAGCAGCCGGTCCAGCAGGACGACCACATGCTCAGCCTGTGAGAGGCCCGTCCAGAGGCTCTCCTTGTCTTAAAAGAAAATTCCCCTGGACCCTACAGAGCAAACGAGCATTTCCCTGGCTGATCGAGCTGCCAAGGCTCTGAGGTCCGGGCCTCTGACCTGGTGGACTCGGCAGCTGCCCCCACTGCCACCGCCACAGGTACCTGCGGGCAGAAGCCAGTGATTTGCCGCAACTATACTCTCTGTCTCTTCCTCCAGATTTTCACTGCTGGGGCCTCCTTCATTCAGCTGGAAGACGTGGAGGACCACAGTGCACGCTCTCAGATCGATGGGCTGTGCAAGAAGGAAAGCCCGAGTTAGCCTGCACAGATGGAGGGCCACTCACTTTGGATTCTAGCTGTCACACTTAGGCGTCACAGTCCAGCATCAAGGACCAAACGTGCAGCATGTTAAGACCTGGCTCCTAGATTAGGTGACAGGCTACGATCTCATTTGCTTTAAGATGAGCTCTTTTTAAAACGTCTACCCCTCTCTCCCCTTTTGGAATCTACATCTACTTGAAGAAGCAACTTTCCTGGCTTTATAATTTAATATATTTTTATTTATTTATTTTTATTGACAGAGAGATACAGAGACAGAGAACTGAACTGGGGGAGCTCCCAGTTCAGCATATGGGTCCACTCGGGCTGGGGCCAGGATTTGACCCTTGGTCCCCAGCGCTGCAAAGCGAGCACTTAACCCACTGAGCCATCCCGGCTTCCCTGGCTTTATAATTTAAAAGCAACACACACTTGTTAGGATAGAGAATGTCGGTTCCCTACACCCAGCTTCATGGGTGTTAGTCTCAAACATACCCACATACGTGACCAAAATCCAACTCTACCACCCTGTTCCCTGTGTCTTTTTCGCTAACGAGCTTAGAGACATTTTATGTCAACAGACAGCAATCTCACTCTTTGTCACGGTTATGTTGTATTTGTGTCAGATGTCTTTAGCGTAGTAGTTACAGTATTTCAACTTATCAGTTGTTACTAACGTGTAGCAGCGTTTGCCTCTACAGAATCACATAAGTCATCTGTTGAGACGGATTCCCTGAGGCGAACCCGCAGAGGAGAGGACGAGAACATGGGGATGTTCCATGGCAGCGCCCACGCCCTCCCGGTGGGCTGTGCAGCTATCTCCACAGGAGTTGGAAAGTTCTGCAGGTCCCCAGGCTGGCCCAAATCCAGCAGTGACATCAGGCCTCAGTGTGCGTAAAACCCCGAGAGTGTCACCAATGTCAGTCCTCACGTAAGAGCGGGGAGGGAGGTACCCCTCACGGGGGAGACTTCAGCGCCATAGCGAGTCTTCCAAGTTGATTCTTCTAAAGCAGAAACCATAGGCACAGTGCTGCAACTTCCCAAGGCAGACACCTGGGCTGTTTCGCAGTGGTGACAGGGCTGCCTCTCACCATGTACGACTCCATAACACGGAGGGCGAGGCTGCCCCGCTGGACTAGACAAAGAGCTTCGAGAAGGCAAACCCACCTCCTCATCTCTACTGTCCCCACGCCTCCCCCGGTCCTCACACACGGAGCAGCCCACACACTCTGTCGACTAGAAGAATGGGGAGAAGGCACGCAGGACTCAGCAGTGTAGCCCACTGTCTAGTTCTGGGTCTACAGTGTGTCCCGAGGGCCTGGGAGAGGCTGCCACCTGGCCCACCGGCCAGTTGTCTGACGGCCAAGCTGACACATGAGCGAATGTCTGACACACACCTGCAGCAGCAAGCCACCCTCACAGTGCCGGCTTCACATCCAGCAAAGGGCCACCTGGGTCTTCGCACTGGGAACGAGTAACTTACCTGCAGGTCTTTCCCCTTTAGCTCTGTGTCAACAATAGACACAGACTGCACATTTCTGGTCAGAAAAGGGTCATCGAACTCAGTCCACGTATAGTCACCAAACACGATACTGTGTCTGTTGAGCAGCTTCCTCACACTCAGCTTTATATCTTCCTTTTTGGCCGTGCTAGGCAAATAAAACACACAGACCGGGCCATAGTTAGAAAACAAGATCGGAACAGTTCTTTTAAAGACAACAGGGCGTGCCCGAGACAGGGCAGCAAAAAGTACAGGACGGGGTGGGCCTGCCTGGGGGTCAAACCTGGGGCCCCGCCTCACCTGCCAGCCGTGTGACCTCGGTGGGGGTGGGGGGGCAAGTGGGGCAGCCCGGGGACCCTGTGCCTCAGCTCTCCACCAGATGAACAGGGTGCTGACAAGCTCCAGTGACACTGGGCTCCGGTGCAGGTCAGTCAGGGCAGTCAAGGTGTTTAGGACAAGGCTGGGCATGTAGTGAGCGCTCCACAAAGGCTGGCTACTGCTGCTACCCAGGAAAGAAGGGCAGCCTCCAGCTGTGGGAGGCTCAGGGCAACCTGTCTGCATCTCAAGTGCCCAGGCCTGGGATTCACACTGGACCTCTCAAGGTTCCACTCAGCCACAACAGGTGCGTGGCCCCTGGGGTGCATGGCCCCCCGAGGGGCGTGGCCCCCAGGGTGCATGACCATTCCAGGTCCCCGGGGTGTGTGGCCACCTGAAGTTCATGGCCCGGCAGGATGCCTGGCCCCCAGGGTGCAAGGTCCCAGGGGTGTGTGGCCACCTGAGGTTCATGGCCCTGCAGGACGTGTGTCCTCTGGGGTGCGAGGTCCCCTGGGTATATGGCCCCCGGGGTGCGTGGTCCCCTGGAGTGCGAGGTCCCCAGGGGAGTGTGGCCACCTCAGGTTCATGGCCCCACAGGGTGTGTGTCCTCTGCGGTGTGTGGCCCTGGGGTGCGAGTCCCCTGGGACGTGTGGCCCCCTAGGTAGGTGGCCCCTGTGGTGCGAGGTCCCCTGGGGTGCGTGGCCCTCTGAGGGTTGTGGCCCCCAGGGTGCATGGCCATTGCAGGTCACTGGGGTGCGAGGTCCCCGGGGTGTGTGGCCACCAGAGGTGCATAGTCCCGCAGAATGCGTGTCCTCCGGAGTGCAAGGTCCCCGGGGCTGCGTGGCCCCCTAGGTATGTGGCCCCCAGTGTGCGAGGTCACCCCCAGGGGTGCATGGCCCCCTAGGTACGTGGCTCCCAGAGTGCGTGGCCCCCTAGGTACGTGACCCCCAGGGTGCAAGGTCCCCGGGGGTACGTGGCCCCCTAGGTACGTGGCCCCCAGAGCGTGGGATCCCTGGGGTTAGAGGTCCCCTAGGTACAAGGCCCCCAGGGTGTGGGGTCCCCTGGGGTACATGGCCCCCTAGGTACATGGCCCCCGGAGTGTGGGATCCCTGGGGTGCGAGGTCCCCTGGGGTGCGGGGTCCCTGGGGTGCGGGGTCCCCTGGGGTGCGAGGTCCCCGGGGGTGCGAGGTCCCCAGGGGTGCGGGGTCCCCTGGGCACGCTGCCCCAGCTCTCGGGCTACACTGGGCGCTGGCGGGTCTGGGGGTGCGGAGGTCTAGGTCCCCGCTCGCCGCCGGCCACACGCCGGGCCGGCCCGGGGTCGCTCGTGAGGGGGCGGCGCGCGCAGCACGGGCACGAGGGCAGCTCCGGGGACACAGCTCCCGGTCAGGCCGCCCCGCCGGGCCCGCTCACCTGCTCGCCCGCTGCAGCACCTCCACGTGCACGCGTGGCGCCTCGGCCACGCAGGGCAGCGCCTGCTTCAGGTCGCCCACCGCCTGGTCCATGGCGCCACCCAGGCCGCCGCGCGGAGCCCCGGGCCCCCGGCCGGAGCGCGGCCGCCCCCGCCTCACGCCGCGCACGGAAGCCACAGCCGCCGCCAGGCCCGCCGGGCCCGCCCGCGCCTCGAATCTGCCGCGCGCCGCGCACCGCCCCCTGACCCGGAAGCGCTCGGCGGGCGGGGCGGGGCCGCTTCCGGCCGCGGTGCCCACTTCCGGCGCGGCTCGGCTACGTGCGCAGGCGCGGTGCGCGCCGAGCCAGGGCCGCGGGGGAGGCGGCGGCCTCGCTGCGGCCGCGCTCGCTGCTGCCCCGGCCCCGTCCCCGTCACGTCCCCGGCCCCGGCCCCGCCGCCATGGGCAAGAAGCACAAGAAGCACAAGGCCGAGTGGCGCTCGTCGTACGAGGGTGAGCGGCGGAGCGCTTTGTGACGCCGGCTGGGCCCGGACGCGCGCCTGCGGGAGGGCCGGGCGCGCGGGGCTGCGGCCGAGCCCGGGGATGCGGGGTCAGGCCGCGCGGGGCCCCGGGACCCGACGGGCGGGAACGGCCCCCGGCTCAGCGAGCACTGCGGGGCGTGAGCGGGGAGGACCCCCAGCCGCCCGGCGGCGCCGGGCCGGCCAGCCGGGGCGTCGCGCTCCCCGTAAGTGCAGGCGCTGAGGGCCCCGGTGTCTGTCTCCGCAGATTACGCGGACAAGCCCCTGGAGAAGCCCCTGAAGCTGGTTCTCAAGGTCGGAGGAAGCGAGGTCACTGAACTTTCGGGGTCTGGCCACGACTCCAGCTACTACGACGACCGGTCAGACCACGAGCGAGAGAGGCACAAGGAGAAGAAGAAGAAGAAGAAGAAAAAGTCGGAGAAGGAGAAGTACCTGGACGATGAGGAAAGGAGGAAACGGAAGGTAAAGCGGAGAGGCGCTGGGAAGCCGGGGGTCTCAGCGGGTTGAGCGCTTCGCTTTGCAGCCCCGGGGTCCGGGGATCGAATCCCAGCCCCGGCCTGTGCCAACCCACATGCTGAACTGGGGTGTGCAGGCCCCCAGTTCGGTTCTCGCCGGGGTGAGCTTCCCATGCAGGAGGCTCCCAGCCCGGTTCCTGCCCTGCACGGCCCCCGCCCACCTGTGTGGAACGAAACCGTGTCTAAAAATGATGACGTACAAGTATGGAGACGGCTCTGGGCCCTCCCCCTTCTCTCTGTCTCTCTCTGTCTCATTCTCTGTCTCTGTCAAAAATAAGTTTTAAAAAAAATAAAAGGAGGGGAAGCCGGGATGGCTCAGTGGGTTAAGCTCTCACTTTGCAGCGCCAGGGACCGAGGATCGAGTCCCGGCCCCGGCCCGTGCGGAACCATGTGCTGAGCTGGGAGCTCCCCCACTTCAGTTCTCTCTCTGTCTCTGTATCTCTCTCTCTCTCTCTCTCTCTCTCTCTCTCTCTCTCTCTCTCTCCCTCTCTCCCTCTCTCCCTCCCCCTCCCTCCCTGTCAAAAATAAGTAAATAAATAAATGTTAAAAAAATAAATAAAAGGAGGGTGGCAGCTCCGAAATCCGTGGCGGGGTGGGGGCAGAGAACGGTGCCCCAGGGGGTTCTGTTGGTAGCAGAACCCAGACCCCAGTCCTAGCTCCAGTCGTGAGTCTGTGTGTGACCCTGGTGAGGGTCTTTGCAAGGGTGGGATCGTGGAGAGAGGAGTCCCTGGAGGTGGGTGTTTCTGTCTTAGCTGATGCGTGTCTCCCTTAGAAACGAGGTCTGTGTAAAATGCTTGTCCCTGCCTCGCAGGAAGAGAAGAAGCGGAAACGAGAAAAGGAATACTGTGACACGGAGGGAGAGGCTGACGACTTTGATCCTGGGAAGAAGGTAGAGGTGGAGCCGCCCCCCGATCGGCCCATCCGAGCCTGCCGGACGCAGCCAGGCAAGTGCTGTCGTTGCCAGACTTTTCCTGGAGCATGGGGGCTCGTCACGGTGCCCTGGTGGGTGGCACCGTGTGCTTCAGCCTTGGGGAGGGGCATGGGAGGGAGAGGACGGGGGTCTGCACCAGGGCCTCACTCGCTTGGGACTTGATCTAGAGCAGGGCATGCTCCTGCATTTCTCTCTCAGCCCTCGAGCTGAGAAGTCATCAGATGGGAGGAGGTGGTGCTGGAGTCAGGTGTTGGGCTTGAGGGCCGCCCTCTGCCTTTCTTCCTGGGAGAGGTGGGAGGTGATGCATTGCCTTCCTGGGGGGTGCTGTTTTCTGGTAGTCCTCCTCCCCTGTGAGAGTCGTTGCCACGGTGAACACACGGGGATGCTGGGAACATGGGAGCAGAGAAGTTCATACCCAAACAGCAGCTCATTAAATGAGTGGGTCTGCACAGTTAGTACACTCACTGGTGGTGGTTAACTGAACCTGGTGCACCTGTGGGAGGCCAGGCACCCAGAGCTCCGGTTGCCCCCACATGACCCGCAGAGCTAACGACCGCAGTTGCTTTCTTGGATCTACGTCCCTGGTCACTCAGGAGCATTTGGTCTGCAGTCCTCTGTGACTCAGCTTTGTACCGGCCATTTCTCCAAGGAGCCCTGGTTCCTCCATGGAGAATAGCACTCAGCAGCCAAGCTCGGGATGTGGCCCTCTGTGGGCAGAGCTGGGGCACACCATTGTGTACACACGGCTCCTTGAGGGAGCCACCAAAGCTGTGTCTTCACATGTGGGCCCATGGACGCAGCTAATGCCCGCTGCACTCAGGACCCCGTGAGGCGTGTGTTCTGAGCCCCCATGTACAGACGAGGGAGGGGCAGGTACAGCTAGACGTTTGGGGCTCTCACGTGAGAGAACATTCGGTGGATCCAGGATCAACTTGTGTGCCCAGGCCTTGCTCTGCTCTGGAGACCTTGTCTGGAATGTGCCGACCCAGTGGTCGTAGGGGCTGGAAGGGGTGAGGAGTGGTAACTTCGTGTTGTTGCTTTCAGGGACCTGGGTCCCCTCGGGCTTGGGGACTGATGTGTGGGTACCCTTTCCCACCCAGCTGAGCTCGGGGGGGGGGGGCTAAGGCTGGGTCTAGTTGCTTTTGTATTCGGTTCTTATTTGAGCGTCCTTATTAAAATGCCGCGGAACTCGGAACGAGTAAGTGTGCACTGAAATGGGAGCACTCTGGGGAAGCCATCGCGCTGTTTGCGTTCAGCGTTATCTTTTCACTTTTTAAATCTTCAGCTGAGAACGAGAGCACGCCTATTCAGCAGCTGCTGGAGCACTTCCTGCGTCAGCTCCAGAGGTAAAGCGTTTCTGAAGGGCTTGTGCTGGGTGCTTGGGCCCCCACCCCACCTCCCGGGAAGCCACAGGGTGGGCACGCACCATGGGGGCTCCATCTGCTGAGTCAGTGTGCTGGGGTGGGCTGGGGGGGTCAGCAATGCGGCGCACATGGCTCGAGTTGTCACGCTCTAAAGAGCACAGGTTTTACCCTTTACGTCTAAAAAGCAAGCTAGTCAGTTACATCACGCTTATTATTGTGAAGGACTTTTATGTCGTTAAGAGATTTAGCTTTTAGAGGGTTTTCAGTGTAAATGCAGGTGTTTTTGTTTTCAGAAAAGATCCTCATGGATTTTTTGCCTTTCCTGTCACGGACGCCATCGCCCCTGGATACTCCATGATAATAAAGCATCCCATGGATTTCGGCACGATGAAAGACAAAATCGTGGCCAACGAGTACAAGTCAGTCACGGCATTTAAGGTAAGTTAGTTTCACTTCCTGGTGTAAAGGTTAGGTGGCTCTGGGCAGGTTTACGTCTAGTAAATGCTTTGTTCATCGTAGCTCATTTCCACTCACAGGCTTTCTCGCTTTTCTGTGTGCAAGCGTTTCACAGACAGCACGAGGGAGGTGGGCTGGCTGTGGTTCTGTCTGTTGTGGTTTTGCAGCTGGCCCTCACGTCACGTGCCGTTAAGAGACGTCTGCACTTCTTCATAAGTGACTGCTGGCGTAGATAGGACACGCTCAGTCAGGCAAGCACGTGTCCTGCGTGGCCTGGTAGCAAAATGGGTGTTCTCAGCCATGTAATTTTCTAGTTCTAGGTTTGTCACGTAATAACTGGGAGTTTGGGTTTTTTAGAACAGTAATTTCTTACGTCTCCTGAGCACGTTGCTTATAACTCTCTTTAGGGACTGGCGGTGAGAGTAGAGTTGCCCGTTGGCTTTGAAGCCCTGGGGGTCAAAATGAATGCTTGACCAGAGTGGCAGCAATGTCATCTAGAAAGGGCGGTAGGCTTCTCTCAGGCCTGTGAGCTTTGCAAAAGCGTGGTTTCTCAGTATTTACCAGAGACTTGACTGCGGGTTTGCTGACCTGCAGGTCTAGAAGGTTAGGAGGAAAGAAAGATTTCCACAGGAGGATTGGGGGCGCCCCAGAGGACAGGCGAGGACAGTAACCCGTGCCCAAGTTTCTCGGCATTTCCACACCGCGGCCCCCAGTTTGGTCTCCCCCAGTGACACAGCCAGGTGTGAGCGGTGTGCACCCCACTTCTCGTCCTCAGGAGAGTGTTCTGACCCTGACACAGTTGGGGCCTGTGAGGGACGGGGCTCCACAGCCTCAGTCCCAGCCTTGGGGTGCCTTACACGAGACTTGTGAGGCCCCCGGTAGCTTGTCGCGTTATCGGTCCCTACTCTCCGATCCTTTAAAGTCATGTTTCTCATCAAAGAGCCAAATTTAGTTGTTTTCCACTCAGTTTCAGGCTCTTCCTTTTGGTCTCTGTGCTGTTGTCTGTATGGCTGTCACGCTTAGTGGAGTTGTTTTCTTTTTCCAGGCGGACTTCAAGCTGATGTGTGACAACGCGATGACATACAACCGACCAGACACCGTGTACTACAAGCTGGCCAAGAAGATCCTCCACGCGGGCTTCAAGATGATGAGCAGGGTAAGCAGCCGACTGTGTGCCAGCAGCCAGAGACCAGCCCTCCTTCCTGCGTTCCTGCCTAAGCAGAGACTCCCAGGGACTGACAGGCGTCCATCCATCGGCCACGGCGTGGACCCCTCTGCTCAGGGCCGTCGCCCCTCACCTCCAGGCACCACCTCCCCTGCTGCGGCCCCTGCAGGGCTGGGGACGGGGTGTCCATGTCACTGGGGGGCGGCCGCCTTCTGGGTTTGTCTTGCGTGGCTGCCCCACTGGATCCAGCCCCCCCTAGAGGCTTCCCAGGTCTGTCCCGTGAGCCAGATGCACGTGTCCCGTGTCTAGGAAAGTGCCTTGTGCTGGGTGAGCCTGGGGGGAGGCGGCCCAGTGCCCCCTGGCCGGTCCCCTCTGCGGCTCTGAGCGCTCGCCCGCCGGCGGCTACAGCGCTCGGGGCTGAGCCCCTCCCTGGCCCTGGCCTCTGCAGCGCCCGGAGGCCTAGCTGTCAGGCCAGGGGAGGCCCTGCCACCCCCTCCATGCCATCGTCACGGCGTGCTGGCCGCGAGGGAGAGGTAAAGTCATGCGCTCTGTGCTTTCTGATTCTAGGAGCGGCTGTTAGCTCTGAAGCGCAGCATGTCGTTTATGCAGGACATGGATTTCTCCCAGCAGGCAGCTCTCTTGGGCAGTGAGGACACGGCTGTGGAGGAGCCTGCTCCTGAAGTGGTGCCTGTGCCCGTCGAAACTGCCAAGAAATCCAAACGGCCAAGCAGGGAAGTCATCAGGTAGAGGCAGCATGCCCAAGGTGGGGTGCATAGGGCACCCGGCCCCCGGGGTCAGCAGGGACTTGTGGGGTGCACGGCCCCTGGGGTCAGCAGGGACTTGTGGGGTACACGGCCCCCGGGGTCAGCAGGGACTGGTGGGATATACGGCCCCCGGGGTCAGCAGGGACTTGGGGGGCGCACGGCCCCCGGGGTCAGCAGGGACTTGTGGAGCTCATGGCCCCCGGGGTCAGCAGGGACTGGTGGGGTACGCGGCCCCCGGGGTCAGCAGGGACAGGCAGGGCTCAGGGCTGCTCAGAGGCCTGGATGCCTGTGCAGTGACCGTGCCTGCGTCACCGTGAGCACTGTTGGGTGTTGGGAGACTCTGGGGCCCGCAATCACGTCTGTGGGGAGTTAGCTGTGCGGCACACCCCTGTCCTGCAGCCAGCCTCGTCGTGTGTCCTGGAGGAGAGGCCCAGGGCTGAGAGCCCCTGCCGCATACACACGTGCACATGCATGTGCACACACACGCTTTGCGCTAGGTGTGACCCAGCAAGCCCCCACCCCCGCCCCGTGCAGCCCTGAGGCTGCCCCCTACACACGGTCACCTGTCCCCACACGTGTGCTGTTTGTGAGGATTGGTGGGCACTTTGTTCCCAAGAAACCGCCTCACAAGGGCACATGCTGCCGGTGTGGGCATCCCTGTCGTGGGCTGGGACACAGCTGCACAATGGCAGGCGGGCAGCTCACAGCGGCGTTGCGCATGCCCTGCCCCTCCGCTGTGGGCGCTGGGCCGGGGGCGGGCCTACAGGGGGCTCACGCTCCCACGGCCCCTCCCCCAGCGCCCCCCACAGCAGGGGCTGCCTCCTTGAGGGCGTTCCCCGCTCCCCAGCTGAGTAAGCTGAGAGCCCTTCCTCCGCATGATGCCTGGGGCTGCTCTCCAGCCCGCTCGCCTCAGCGCCTCAGCCTGCCCGGGGCTCGGGCCACCTTTCTCTGGTGGTGCCCGCATGACAGTTACTCCGTGAGGCTCCTGTCACGTGCTCTGCTTCCTGGGCACTTGGAACACGTGGATGCACAGGGTGGCGAGTGTGTGGGCTCACACTCCAAAGCTTCATGGAGGCGCGTGCTTTACTGTGCTTAGAAGGGAGGGTAGCGGGAGCGCCCCCGGGGCCCCAGTGGGCATCAGGACCATGTGGGGAGCGGGAGTGCCCGCGCGCCCCGGGTGGGTGTCAGGACCGCGTGGGGAGCAGAAGTGCCCATGGGGCCCCGGGTGGGCGTCAGGTAGCGGAAGTGTCCCCGGGACTCCGGCGGGTGTCAGGACCGCATGGGGAGCGGGAGCGGTGAGCGCCGCCGCCCTGCTGACATGCACTGTGCTGCGTTGCAGCTGCATGTTTGAGCCGGAAGGAAATGCCTGTAGCCTGACCGACAGCACAGCTGAGGAGCATGTGCTGGCCTTGGTGGAGCACGCGGCCGACGAGGCTCGAGACAGGATCCACCGCGTCCTACCCGGCGGCAAGGTAGCTGGGCCAGCCCCAGGCCTGTGCAGCCTCTGCAGGCTGCACTGTGGGGCCCCGGGGCCGCGGGGCGTGGGCTCCGGCGTGGGCTCAGGCGTGCTCCCTTGCAGATGGGCTACCTGAAGAAGGGCGTGGACGGGAGCCTGCTCTACAGCGTGGTCAACACAGCCGAACCCGACCCTGACGGTGTGTGACCCCCCCTGGGGCTCGCAACCTCTCCTGTTCGGGGCCTTTGAATCCAGGGCCTGCTGGTGGGACCACCTCCCTGCGTGCACACCAGCTTGACGTGTAGACGGGAAGTCTGGTGTCCTGTTCCCGCTCAGCCCCGCCCACGACACTGGTAACTGGGCCGAGGGGCCTCTCAGGCCTGTGGCCCAGGGTCCGGAGCTCAGCCCGCAGCACCGGGCCGGAAGGCTGGGTGGGGTCGTGAGGCTGTGCTGCACACGCTCGGGAGGGCTCCTCTGTGGGAAGCCGCACTGGAGCCTGGGAGAGGCGGCTGCGGGCTGCACAGGCGCGGCAGAGGGGAGCCCCGTGAGGAGCACACGGCGTCCAGCCTGTGAGCTCTGTAACGTGTTCTGCGCTTTCCCATCTCCTTGAAAATGATCCGAAAGGCCGTTCTTAGCGGGAAAGTGGAGCCGCTGGGTTGTCGTGTGCGCTGCCCCTCGGCGTGGGGCAGCCTCCACAGGCCTGGCCTGCTGGTAGCCTGTCACCCAGCCCTCTACACGCAGGCGGATGTGCGTTCCCTGGCGCGGAACACATACCCCGACGGGGTTGTCTGTTCTCGGGAGGAGCGTAGCGAGCTGAGGGCCGGTTGCCCGCTAGCTTAGAAGGAGAGCGTCAGGCTGAGGTTCTGATCAGGGATGTGACCCCCTCGGGGCACGTGAGCAGTGGGGTGGGGGTGACAAGACGGCAGGAAACGGGCCATTGGAGGCTCACAGGGTGGCCACGTCACTGCTGCCCTAGCTCCCTGGGCGCTGGGTGGTCAATGAGCTGCTGCTGGTGTGGTCGGGGCTCTCCTGCTCGGGACAGTGCAGCTGCCACACGCTCGGCTGGCAGTGCTTCCTCTGCCCCGGGGGTCTGTGGGGGGCGCCGGCCTGGCGTGAGCTGGGGGTCCTGGGGGGCCTGTGAGCGTCTGCTCACAGCCTGCCTCCCCTGCAGAGGAGGAGACTCACCCCGTGGACCTGAGCTCCCTGTGCAGCAAGCTGCTGCCCGGCTTCACCACGCTGGGCTTCAAGGACGAGAGGAGGGGCAAGGGTGAGCGCGGGCGGCTGTTCTGAGGGGGCGGCGGTGGGAGGGACTTGGGGTGCTGGCCCGGCCGCCTGCTCCTTGGTGGTGGGTGGGCCTCAGCCCCGGGCACATGGAGCTCTCCAGACGGGCCGTCACTGTGCACACTGGGGGCTGTGGCCCTGGGGGTCCAGGCTTAGTGGGAATCCCACTTCCTCCAGCGAACAGTCACGCTGCCCGAGCGTGGGGGTGAGGCTGCCGGGGGCCGAGAGCCGTCTGCGTGACGCTGCAGACCCGGCGGTGGGCGGTGGGCGGTGGGCGAGGCTGCCTGTCCTGTGGTCGGCTTCCTGGTTGGTTCTGGTGTGTCTGTCATGTGTCAGCGGTTTTGTTCCCAGGGGACACTGACTGTCACCGAGGTGCTACTGGCACCCAGCAGGAGGGGCCTGGCCACTCCACACACGCTTTCTGCCTGGGTTGTCTCTCTCCCGTCCTGACGGCCTTCATGTGGAGGTGCCGGCATGCGCCCCTCAGGGCACCCACCCCTCACCCTGTTACCCCCTCGGCAAGAGCAGCCTCAGCTCCAGATTTGGGGGGGGCCTGAGCCAGCGCCGAGCGGCCCTTCAGCTTATCGTGCGCTCCCTCATGGGACCACATGCACCTGCATCCTTGGCCACGAGGTCGGTCAGGCCAACGAAGCCTGCTGTTCGATGTGCCTGTAGAGCATCCCCCCAGCTGCACTCGGGTCCCTGGGTCCCCAGGGACGGGGCTCTTGTGGGGACGGCGTGCACCCGGGTCCCTGGGTCCCCAGAGACGGTGCCGTGGCCAGCGCGGTGTGAGCCTGGCACGTCTTCCGTTTCCCTCCCGCAGTCACGTTCCTCTCGAGTGCCAGCACTGCACTCTCCATGCACAACAACTCGGTGTTTGGAGACCTGGGGTCCGGTGAGGCGGAGCTGCTGTATTCTGCCTACGGGGACGAGACGGGTGTGCAGTGTGCGCTGAGGTGAGCCAGGCACGGATGCGCCAGGAGCCCTTATACCGGGCACCACAGGGCCTCTCGTGGGCGCGTGGGGCAGGTGGCCACAGGCAATCGTTCCACGTGGTTTTGTGGGCTGCTGTGGGCTGGCCTCCATGTTCAGGTGACTGCGTCACAGCCCTAAGGAGGTGACGGTCCAGGCTACCACCGCTTAGGAAAGTGTGTGCGTGTGACCCCTGTGTGTTTAGGGACTGTCACTGTCATGCGGCTCAGCAGCCATGTCAGGCGGCTCTGGCTGCGTCACAAGCCCAGCACCCAGAGTGGTGAGTGCTGGATGTCTGCTGCCCCCAGTCCTGGAGCCTGGGAGTTTGGGGTGCAGGGGGTGCTGCCTTCTCCTGAGGCCTGATTTGTCCTGTGCTGTTCCTACGTGTGTGTCTGTCCCAATCTCCTCTTCCTACAATGACACCAGCCGTGGACTTAGAAAGACTTCATTCCCACTAAGCACCTTTGAAGTAAACGCTCCTCCTTCAAACGCAGCCACGTTCTGAGGTCCTGGGTGGTTAGGGCTTCAAGGTAGAAATTTGGGGACACAGCTCAGCCCTCCATAGAGACTGCGATGTGACGTTAAGATGACACATGGCACTGTGTGTCCACACAGCAGCTCCTGTGTGTGGTTTTTGTGTTCTGTGACAGGAGAAGGTGGGCACTCTTAGAGAGGCTCAGTGACTTTCTACGGGGAAGTTACTGAATTCCACTCTCCTGTAAGCAGTGGAGCCTTTTCATGTTAGATCTTTGTTTTATTCCAAGAAAGAATGAACACATTTGAAAAATAAACAAGAAGCCAGGCCTAATGCAGTAAATGAGTACCTGGCCCAGATGGAGGTAGAAAAGGAGGAGGCGGCCCTCCCTCCTCCTCCGGCCCCTCCCTCCTCCTGCTCACGGCTCTGGAGGGACACTGGTCACCTTTTGTTCAGGTGGCACCATGTAGCTGGACCTTCTCCAAGTGCCGGCCCCTGAAGTGACGCGGATTCTGTGTGCCGCACGCAAGGGGGGCCCCGCCCGCCTCCTCCGGGCACTGCCGGGCACTTGCAGGCCACACTGGGCGTGTGGCCGGCGCCTGCGCCTTCTCAGGTCAGCGTGGTGGTTTGTAGAGCGCTCCTGGCAGGGCTCTGTGTATGCACCTCAGGCCGGCAGCTCCACTCTGAAGGTCCGTACCGTCTGGACAAGCCCTTCTGAGCCTGTGGTGGCTTTTGTTCCCTGCCTCCTCTTTGAAGGTTTCGGTCAGTTTTATTTGAGTTTTTTAGGTATTCAGGTGGCCCCAGAATTCATGTGACAGTAATGAGTATCTTTGGAGACCTCTGCTCCCTCCCGGCCCCTCTCCAGGAGGCAGCCGTTCACACTGCGTCTCTCTTCAGCCTATTTATGTTTTTATACCCAAAACAGACAGACACACGCACGTCCCTTACGGGAGCTGGCACGGTGCCTTAGGGCTCGCTGCTCTTCTCGCTTTGTAAAATCCGTGTGCTCTCGAGACCTTTGTAATGCTTTGGGGTCATGCACACTAAGGGTCTGACGAGTCCCACACCTGCCCCATGGGGGAGGTGTGCAGCCTCGAGAGACCATGCAGGGGGTGGGCTTGGCCTTGGTGAGCAGAGCGCTGGGGACCGGAGCGTGTCATATATTCACCCAGCGTGTCCTCCCATGGCCCCGCCCAGCCTGCAGGAGTTCGTGAAGGGTGCTGGGAGCTACAGCAAGAGGATGGTGGACGACCTGCTAGACCAGATAACCGGCGGGGACCACTCGCGGATGCTGTGCCAGCTGAGGCAGGTGGGCAGGTCCTCCGCGCTCAGCACACAGGCCCTCGTTTTCTGTGCACCCATGTTTCTTCCATCAGCTGCCATTTGCCTGTGTCCTGGACAGTGTTCTCTACTGCTGCTTCTAGCGTTGACTTGCTGGCAGTGAATGTGCTCAGCCTTTGTCTGACATTCAATATTTTGTTAACTTCAGGTGTGTAGCATAGTGGGTACACATTCGTATAACGTAAAGAGTTCTATTTAGTTCTTTTTTGCATCATCCGTTCTCTCACATTGTGTTTGTGTTTTCTTTTAAGTTTTTGGACATGTTGACATTTAAAGTCCTGGTCCACTACCTCTGTCTCTTCTGTCATTCTGGACCTGGCGGTACGGCAGTTCCCCCAGGTCGTAGGCCATGAGTTGCTCTTACATTGTTGGTCGGTCGCTGGGCTTACGCACGCACACCTGGACTGTGCTGGGGCAGCTGCCTGTGGGCACAGGTGGGTGCTGGGAGAGTCGAATGTGGCTAGTGTGGATCTAGAGATGCCGAAAGCATGAGTCCAAAAAATTAAACTGTCTCAGTAATTATTTGGGTTACGTGTTAGAAAAAAAATGTTTTCAGGGAAAGCCGGGACGGCTCAGCGGGTTGAGCGCTCGCTTTGAGGCCATGAGGACCGAGGATCGAATCCCGGCTCCGGCCCAGGCAGGACCCACATGCTGAACTGGGGAGTTCCCACAGTTCGGTTCTCTAACTGTCTCTGTCTCTGTCTCTCTCTCTGTCAAAAAGTAAAATAGAAATAAATATGCACTGGAGACAAAAAGATAATTTCTCTCTATAAATGTGAAAAGATAAAAAAAAAAAAAAAAATGTTTTCAGTGGGTTAGGTTAAGACTCACGGCCTGTAAGGTGCATTTTAATGTGGCTGCTGGGCATTGGCCAGTAGCTAGAAGCTTCCGTGGTTTCTGCTGGACAGGGCTGCCCTGGATCTTACCTTCTTCCTTGCAGACTGTGGGTGTGCACTTCGATAGAGCTGTCATTTGTGATCACTGATCTTTCTGGGCCCGTGTTTAACCGTCATTACGGTGGGTCCTGGCAGGCTTTATTCGGGGGTTAGTTTGGCTTGAACACTAAGAAGTGGCCCTTTCGGGGTCTTCTGACGGCCCCAGTTTCCATGAGGCGTCCTCTGCCTGCATGGCATAGGGACGTGTCTGCGCTGCGTGCCCAGCTCGGTAGCGTTTCACCTGGACCTGCTTGGCTCAGGCCGCTCAGGTTTTCAGGGCTCCTGCCCTGAGCCGCGTGCTTGGCTCTAGACGGCCGCGGCCATGACCTCCCAGCCCGTCACGTGACACTTTCCTTGCGGCCTGGCCTCTGACGCGGCATCTGAAGCGTCATCTGTGTGCTGCTCGCGAGGGAGGGAGGCCCTGCCACGGTGGCAGCTGGTTTCCTCTCAGGGTTCCAGTTTGGTTGCCTGCTGACGGTGAACATGTGTTGCAGGTCCATGATCCATGATTTCACATGTACTCCCACATGAAGTGATGCTCACATGTGTACATTAAAGGAAGCGACGTGAGGAAACACGTTAAAATACAGCAGCACTTATTTTACTGCTTAAAAGTTTGTGGAAGTCACAACAAATGAATCTGAGAAACTTTGAACAGTAGATCGCACACACAAGCGCATGCAAGCTGAGAGGGAGACCTCGGGGTACGTGTGCAGAAGTGGGGTATTGTGAGGGATGCAGCTGCCGAATCCCGGGACGGTGGCTCAGGGCAGCATTCAGGCTGCGGCCTCAGCAGTGGTCACCGGTCAGCCCTCTGGCTGCTGGCCCAGGACAAGGACAGAGGGCCCCAGAGCCCTGCCCCATGCCCGGCTGCGCAGCCACGCAGCCACGCCCCGCACGTAGCCACGCCCTTCTCAGCCCCTGGCCACGCCCTGCCTCCGCCCCCGGCAGCGTGCGCATCCTGTCCCGCGCGTCCCTGCGCTGATGGCTCCTCTGCTGCCATCGGAGGCTGCAGACACGAGGGGTAACCGCCCGGGCCTGCACCCCCACCGTCCCCGGTGCGCCCGTGAGCACTCGCCTCGGAATCAGGACCGGAGTCGGGTGTGTCCGTCACAGTTGCCGCGTGGGCGCAGCCTGGGTCCCGCGCGGTGGAGCGGGAGGGTGACCGGGGCCCGTGTCCAGCGCGGGTGACCGTCCTGCGTAAGACCGTGTGGGGACAACCGGTTTCCCGGGTTGCTTTGCAGAGGAGAAGCGTCCCAGCGAAGCCCCCAGACGACGTGAAGGTGAGCCCCACGCGGGCAGCGGGGCCTGAGCCGCGGCCCCACGCGCTCCCTCAGGACCCGGCCTGTTTCTGCTGCGCACGACTAGGGGGTCTCGCCCCCTGCCCAGCCGTAAGGGTTTGGGGTGAGGGTCCTAACCCACAGCGCATCCCTGTCACTGCGGGGTCGGGGTGGGGGGCCCTTCCTGTCCGAGACGGGGCCTCCGCCGCGCTGGCGTGCGTGGGTCCTGCCTGAGGGCGCGGCCTCCTCGTGAGCTCCCCCCTCCCCGGCCCCTGCACGGCGTCTGCACAGCGTCGGCTCCCCAGTGTCGGCTCCCCGGCCCCTGCACGGCACCGGCTCCCCAGTGTCGGCTCCCTGGCATACGCAGTGCGCAGCCCAGCCCAATCGTGCCGTCCCTGCCCGCTTAGGCGGTGTCCCTGCCCCCTGTGTCCTGTCTCCTCTCCTGTCTGCTGTCCCATCTCCTATTTCCTGTCCTATCTCCTGTCCTATCCCATTTCTTGTCCCGTCCTGTCTCCTGTCCCCTGTCCTGTCCTGTCTCTGTCCCCGCAGGCTGGGGATGCCCTCGGGGATGGTGGCTCCGTGCTGGATTTTGTGGCAGTGAAGCCGTACCCAGACGTCTCCCTGGACATGTCTGTGCTCAGCTCTCTGGGTAGGTCGTGCCGGTGGCCCCTGCAGCACCGTGCTCACTCAGTCAGTGGGAGGAAGTGCCCGTGAGGGGCCGGCCCCAGGGGCACTAGGTGGGCACACGCTGCCCGTCTGGCTCCCGGGAGAGTGGCCCGGCCTGGGGGGTGGGGAGGCCCTGCTGTCCCAGGACCACCCGCCGGGCAGGGCTGCTGGGCTCTTCCTGACACGGCTGCAGCTTCTGGGTCGCCTACCGGGTGCTCCCTCGCCATCCCCACCCCATCCTGGGAGGGCCTAGGAGGTCCCGGGAGGTCCCGGGAGGTCCCGGGAGGGCCGTCCCCAACCCTCCTGGGAGGTGCTGGGAGGGCCGTCCTGAGCGCACGGTGCTGACTGAGGTGACGCGTGCCCCGCGCCCCGTGTCTGGCAGGGAAGGTGAAGAAGGAGCTGGACCCTGACGACAGCCACCTGCACTTGGACGAGACGGCGAAGCTGCTGCAGGACCTGCACGAGGCGCAGGCGGAGCGCGGCGGCTCCCGGCCCTCCTCCAACCTGAGCTCCCTGTCCAACGCCTCGGACCGGGACCAGCACCACGCGGGTGAGCAGACCCCGGTCCCCCGGTCCTGCCCCCCCAGCCCGGCCCCCCAAACTGGGCTGCGTAGGCCTGTCAGCCCCACCAGGAAGGGGCAAGCGGTGGCCCGTCCCTGGGGGTGACAGGGTGGCCCTGGCCAAGTCCAGGCTTTGCTGGCGGGGGTCACGCAGACGCAGGGCTTGGTGCCTGCCCAGCTGACCACATGTGCAGATCCGAGACGCCCCGTCCCCCTCGCCCCCGATGCCCATCTCCCCCCCCGTGCCCGTCCCCCCACCCCGTGCTCCTCTCCCTGACGCCCGCCCCCCCCCGTGCCCATCTTCCTGACGCCCGCCCCCCCGCCTGCAGGAAGCCCTCGCCTCAGTGTTGGGGAGCAGCCGGAGGTGACCCACGACCCCTACGAGTTCCTTCAGTCTCCGGAGCCCACAGCCTCCGGCAAGAGCTAGGCGCGCGGTGGCGTCTGCGCCCCTGTGAGGCCAGCTCTCGGCCGTGCCCCCTGGCATGTGGGAAGCATCCGGGGACGGGGGCTTCTGATCATGTCGGCCGCACGCGGGGGCGGCAGCCGTGACCCTGAATCATGGAACCACATAAAGGCTGTGACCCGGTCGTGTGAGCTGGCGTCTGTCTGAGCCTCATGTGTTGGCCCTGCGTGCCCCTGGGGAGCCGGCGAGGAGCGTCAGCCATGTCCTGCCGCATCACGCCTCCCCTGTCCTGCCGGGTCCTCCCCGGTCCTGCCGTGTCCTCCCCTGTCCTGCCGGGTCCTACCTGGTCCTACGTGTTCCTTGTCCCCCACGTCGTCCCCATGTTTCTGAGGCAGCTCACGGTGGGGCCCCCAGGATCCTGTGGGGAGCTGGCCAAACCCCCCGCCCCAGCCCCGGGACAGGCTGGGAGCTCACGGACTGGGGGTGGGGGGTCTGGGGGGCGTCCTGCCAGGTAACGCACACGTCTTCCGTGTGACATGTGTCAGTTCTGCACATGTTTACTGGATGCCTGTTTGTGTCCACAGTGTACGCACAGATCCTAATAACATGCACGTGGTGTCGGCGTTCACGGCGCTGCTAGGGGCCACGTTCGGTGACTTTCTAATAAAAACTCGTCCCACAAGGCTGCTGCGTCCCCACCTGTGAACGGAACATGCCTGTTACTTCCCGGGTGGGTCCATCCCGGGGACACGTGTGTGACGCGCCTGCTGCCTCGTGCAGGAGCTGAGCAGGTCACACTGCCCCCTGGAGTCCCAGCCGGACACCCGCAGGCCCGAGTGCACAGTGGCCGCTCGGCCCTCAGGGAAATCCCAGGGGAGTCCGCCGCTCCTGAGAGTCTTGGGACGATTTCCCACATCTGTGACCACAAAGCGATTCCGTTTTATGGGCTATACCTTGTGCGTTTCATCCTGAAGGGACACAGGTGTCAGCCTGGGCCTCCCCACCCCACTCCTGCTGTGTCCATGGGGGGGTACAGGGTGGCAGCCCCCACACGGCTCGCACACGGGCTTCGTGTCCCCGGGCCTGGGGTGCGTGGGCAGTGGGGGGCTCTGTGTCTGGTCGGCCCCCCTGTGCCATCCGCTCAGGCTGTGCAGTGAGTCTCCTGCTGCTGCCGGAACGGCTGCCGGGCTGGGAGGCAAAAGCACAGAAATAAATGTTCTGTGTCAGCCCCGGGCCGAAGTCCCAGGTCAGTGTCAAGGTGTGGCCGCTCCCAGCCCTGGTGGCCTCAGGTGTCCCCGGGCCTGTCGCCGGCCACCTCCCTCCCATGTGGCCTCTGTTCGTCCCACGTCTGTGTCCTGACCTCCCCTTGTGAGAACACAGGTGACATTAGGGCCCACCCTGAGGACCTCACCCTAACTTCCAAGGTCAGGGTCGCGCCCTGAGGCCTGGGGACCCAGCTGGGGCCAAGCTGTGGGCCTCGCACACCCTCTGGGTTACAGCCCCTCGTCTCCTAAGCTCCATGTTCCGGTCCAGGGTTCGGGGAGGCGGGCTCACCCCACTCCCTGCCCACACCCGGGGGGCTCCGCGCCCTCCCGGTGCTGCCCATTGGTCCTCAGTAGTGGACCCCGTGCGGCCTCCCTGGCCGTCCAGGGCTCAGGCTGCGTTTGGACACATGTTCCTGCCGATGTCCCCCAGGCCCCGCAGCAGCGGCACTTGGGGGCCGTGCTCTGGCCACCGGGGGGCGCCAGTGTGACGGCACCTGCAGTGGCCGTGGGGGGGGCAGGGGCAGGACCCCGGGGGGACGCAGGGAAGGGGCAGCGAAGGTGGGCGTCTGTGCATGGCAGAGGCCAGCGTCCAGCGCTGGGGACCCCTGAGTCAGTGCTGCTTGGCTGTGGGGTCCACATGTGCACGAGCCCAGGTGCTGGGCTCTGGGGGGCTTCCCAGCCCGACAGCCTGCGGGGGAGGGGTGCAGGAGATGGCGCAGGGGAGGGGCACAGGGTGCAGGGGGAGGTCTGGGGGCGCAGGGTGCAGGGGAGGGTCTGGGGGCGCAAAGGAGGG